>CANDYH010001228.1:0-20434 GCA_947396885.1 Heligmosomoides polygyrus polygyrus | reverse complement strand
GAAAAACTTACCGAGTTATGAACCTTTTTGTGAAAGTTCAATTTTATGCTCCGATGACGTTGGTGCAAAGTCGACCAGAAGTCGATTCAACCTGTTCTATCCAGAAAATCACAATTTTTTCACAGTGAATTGATCAAAACTTCTAGATTCTTGTGGCTAGATTTTATCCGTATGGGTGATCTGCTTCGGCTAAAAAATAATATTTTCATGAAAAATGAGAATTTTGTATGCGATCCATCCTCGTCATATCTTCATCGCAGCGGAGAAGCATAGTTTTTATTGTATGTTAAGCATGACTTAAAATTTCATATGATGCAATTCCACTCTCTGTCGTCCTGTACTTTAGAAGGCAGAAAAAAATTTCCAGCGAGGAGTCCATCCATATTTCAATTGCGATTGGTCATGTCAGAGAACGCAGTGGCCGCATTAAACTGCCGTAAAACGGAGACTTTTTGGGACTCCTGGAAAATTCATAAAGCTTTAGTAGATGTGTTTTCTATGCTTTCAAAGGCAGGTTCTAAAAGTAACGTGTTCCATGTGATTAGTGTGTCGATATCTTTTCGGTAAATCGAGACGTCTGATCATATAGAATATCGTTTCAGAGAAACATAGTTTTATCACTGTGTGTCAAACGGGCTTAAAATTTTATCGGGTGCGATTTCATCTTCTGATGCTGTTTCCTGCAGGAGAGAAATTACTTTTCAAGCAAGTCCGTCCTTCGGTTGCCATTCCGTCATCGACTCGAAGAGCGCTTCAAAAATCTTGTAGGGAAAGCACTTAGGTCGTCCTCAGTAATTAACACTTGAAATTTTATAGAGTGCAATTCTGGAAGTAGATGTCGCTCATCAGGCAGAAAACTACCATGTCCATGACGTCCTGGGAAAATCTGAAAAAAAAATGAAAATCTCTCATTGACCATAAATCTGCAGACAGGAAATCTTTATTTTTCACTGCACAGTAATCGGCATTAAATTTTTTTTTTATATTCAATCCTATTTTTTAACTCCAGGAAACGCAAGTGCTTGTATATCTCCTCATTGTCGTAGTCACACCTGGAAAAAACAACTTATTAATAGATGCAAACATCATCTAAAAACCTGAATTTGGAGAGAGTCCTCTGCCGAAACCGAGAGAGTACGACCCCCCCCCCCCTCCAGACGAGGCCGCAGTACGACCCCCCCCCCCTCCAGACGAGGCCGCAGTACGACCCCCCCCCCCCTTCGATTCCCGAACCTCAAGCTTGACCCTGATTGGACCGCGTTCGCAATGACACCATACGACAGAGGTTCGATGTCGTCCCGATAGCCGACTATTGCGCGAAGCTCGTCTACGATGGTATGGCCACGTCCTTCGCGCTAACGACGACACTGTCTGTAAGATTGGCCTGAATCTTGAAGTCCCTGGAAAACGGCCCAGAGGACACCCGAAGCAACGTTGGTTAGACACGTTGCACTTGGACTTAAAGATAGCTGGTGTGCATCCTGATCAAGCATTTGATCGGGAGAAATTGCGTCACCACACCAGAAGAGCGGACCCCGCCACCAAGCGGGACAAACGCTATTGAAAATGATGATGATGACATTGGTCCATGTATGGAAACAAACTGTGAGGTGGCTGTTGCTTTTGTAGCTGCCCGTATTTTGCCCAATGTTGCTTCATGCACTTTGTACATATGTGTCACTGCTGTTGAACATTTATAAATGATCATGTTGAATACCACAGCATGCAGCTGGAGAATGCATAGAAAACCTCTGAAAATGGTAAAGACATCAGAATCTATCAAATCTCAACAAGTCAGTTTTTTATTCATTCTTTATTCGTTCACGCGAAGTAATGTTGTGTTAACAGAGATAAACAACTACACACATGACGAGAACATCCCCAGCTCAGAGTATTAATAAGGACACTGCGGAAATAGTTTGAGCAATTACACCAGTTACGCTGCTTTCCCCTTTGAAAGAGAAAGGGTGACCCCAGCGAGATCCTTGTTCTGACCCAGAACGCAATCTGACAGAAGTATTGGGGCTTAATGACAACTTAACTCGAGGCGAACGCATTCGACCCAGGCGGACAGGCCGAGGCGAACTTCAAGAAAGGAGTTCTCCAGAACCTTTGGATCCTCAGCCAGCTAACGCAGCATTGCTGCAAGAGGCGAAAAGATCGTGATATCATCGTCAGCTATACAGATACACGTTATCAGTCGTCTATCTTATGATCCCATAGCAATCGAGAGTTACCCATCTTGGCAGCAATCATCGGTGGCAGGCCAATTCGAAACGTAACTGAAACCAATTAACGTTGGTGAGGCGGTTCAGTTCACGAGTCATTCAAGAAACTTACCAGATTGCTAATAATTTGCTCTCCTACGCCGGAGAGTTTGATCTAGACCTTCTAGAAGATTCCACTGCCCCATATAAGCGGGCCCTATGTCATTACACCATCAACGAGCGACAGCAGCCAGGCGGGTGGGGCCGAAGACGCCAGCCGACCAGCCAGCCAACCAACCGACGACCAGCCAACCAGCCAACCGCCGACCACGCCATCTTCCCAGATGGAGCACAGCCGACTCCACAACTCACCGTCCAAAGCCATCTCACCAGCAGACGCCCCAACAGAAGAGCCACCAGGCCAGGCCGCCTCATGAGACCTTCGTAACCTGAAATAAACATTTGCAAGCAGTCTACACAATATGTCCACATACGCGCGTTTGCAATGAAGCCGCAACGCGCGTATGTGGACAGCTACTGCAACCGCTACGCAACAACGCGACAGACCATTGCCGAGAGCGCGCGTCCCATGACATTCTCCTGCGAGGTGGTGTTTAGAGAGAGTATCCCAACCCATGCGCGATTACAACATAATGCAATCAGTGGCCGCGGGAGTTTACCGAAAGAAAACGGCTGGTAGGCGAAAAAGGTGGCATGAGGGGACGAAAAAGGCTGCAACTAAGTTGAAGTAGGTGATGCACCCGTCAAGGTTAACGGCATCGAGCTTCCACGAACTGCTGTCTTTAAGTACCTGGGATCAGCAGTCGCGTCTGACGGCAAACTGATGGTCGAAGTGAATTCACGCGTGAGTGCAGCTTGGTCCAAGTGTCGCTCGTTGACTGGGGTTCTCTGCGACAGGAAGATACCAGAGCGCTTGAAATCAAAGATCTATAGAACAGTCGCCCGGCCTGTAGCGATGTGCGGCGCTGAGTGTTGGCCTGCCACTAAGAAAGTTGAAACGCGCCTCAGCGTCGTGGAGACGAAGATGCTGCGCTGGACGGCTGGAGTCATCCGAATGGACTGCATCCGAAACGATGTCATTCGGCAGAAGTTCGGTGTCGCGCCGATAGCTGACAAGATGCGAGAAGCTCGCTTGCGATGGTACGGCCACGTTCTACTTGGAAAGGAAGGCAGCGTCCGCAAGATAGGCATTAACTTCGAGGTAATAGGAAAGCGGCCCAGAGGGCGCCCGAAGCAGAGATGGGCTGATACGTTACATACGGACTTGAAAGTAGCTGGTGTCTACACTGATCTAGCGGGAAAGGTGGCGTCATGACATCGGAACAGCGGACTCCGCCACGAAGTGGGACCAACGCTGAAGAAGAAGAAAAAAAAAGAAAAGTCAAAGGTTTCGTAAGGCAGCCGTTAGACTCTCGATGAAGCCTAGGGGTTGGGTGGGTGAGCAAGGGAGAAGAGTGGAAGATCGTACGGCACCCAGCAGGGGCGGGTGTACCTCCTGACCGTCCCCCGAGAGGTAGAGGTGCTGCTCCATGATCATGACGTCGAGGGTTCAGTTCCCGAACAAGGTGACTTTGCACTTTTACCAGTATCGAATTTCCATAGATATTTCCATATAGCTGCGTGCACACTTTGCAGCTGGTGGAACTGCGCCCGCAGCGGCACGCAGCGCAGCAGTGGCTGGCTAGTTATCGAGAAGCAGCACGATCGACAGCCTCCATTTTTCTTGGATTTCAGCTGGCAAACCCAATTTTATCACTCCTTTTAATGTTCTTGGCTTAGTTTGAAGTCCTTTTTAACGCTTCAGTGTCCATAAGAAGGAACTGTTTTTTTACAACGATTCACTATTCGTATATTAGGCTCTTTATTTTCTTGTTGTAGTTGTTACTATACAGTCATGAGAGTGACTAAGCAGTCCCTGATTATCTGTCACACTTGAGATAGTAACTCTTGAAGCGTCATTTTCTAAAAAGGAAGACTTACTTGACCTGCTGCTTAGCATTTTTCATTCCTTTAGATTCACAGAGTTTTATTGCTATTGAAGTCTTCTCGATACGATTTATTTCCATTTTATGTTTCGCAGTATTTGTCTTTTCTGTGTGCCTTCATCTCGTATCTCAATCTGCAATAGCCACATGAATTTAATCTAACCAGGGAAGATTCTCAGGCGTAGGTCTGAATGTTGGAAGTGGATAGTACTGCAAGAATCTACACCGTTTATTTAGTCAAAAAACATGTTTCGTTTTTGCTGAGTCCTTGAACCCAAAGAGCTACGGGTCCTCGAAATGGTGGTACGGTATTGCACCGTCACCCTTACCCACCATAACCTACCGTAGTCGGCCGAAATTTGAAAAACGGATGTCAGATTCGTGATCAGCACCTCAAACAACCCCTTGGGCAAGGTTTGGGCAAAAAAATCGACCTCTCCTCGACCTTTGGAATCGTGAAAGCAGTGTCGTGAAAGTCGGCACAACATGGCAATCTAGTCAGGTTACTTCCTACACATCTCCTACACATTTATTTCACTCTCAATTGTCAAACAAAGGTTTCTGCGAGCTGTCACTAACTTTTCTCAGTTGCCGAATTATACAATGTTTTTGTTTTTCAGCGAATGTTAAACAATGACCTTACAACAGTTACGAGTTACAGCAGGTACGGGTGACTAGGGCTGTCGAGGTCACAATCACCGATTTTGTCCAAACTCTCCCAGTGGGATTATTTTGGGCGCTGATCACGAATCTGACATTCGTTTTTCAATTTCCGGTCGATTACGGTAGGCTAGGGAAGGTGCGGGTGACTAGAGACGTCGAAGTCATATTCACCGATTTCGCCCAAACTTCTCCAATGGGGTTATTTGGAATGGTGATCACGAATTTGATATCCGTTTTCCATATTACACTGGAGTACGTTAAATTACAGTAGGTAAATGTGATTAATGGTAAGGTCATGGTAACTGTTCTTGTCCAAACTTCGCATTGTGTACGAATCTGATCCTTGTTTGACAATGTAGAGTGAAATAAATATGTAGGAGATGTGTAGGAAGCAAATTGGTAAAGAAGGCGGCAACCATAAAAAATGCAAAAACATTTCACAGCACCGGAGTCGAACACATGACCCACCACCTGCCAAGTAGTCCTGCTCCCTACTGAGCCACCGACCCTCTCGCCGCGGAGTCTTTCGCCGCGTCCCATACAACAGCGTACGCATGCATGCACGCGGGCACGTGCTGACGGTTCGCTACTGTACCACCCCCACCCTTCCCCCCCCCCCCTTCGAGGGCCCGTAGCTCTTTTGATTCAAGGACTCAGCAAAAAAGAAACATGTTTTGCTACTATATGAAGGGTGGAGATTCTCGCAGTACTATCCATTTCCTCAGTTTAGGTCTACGCCTGAGACCCTTCCCTGGTAATTAGTTCGTTTCATCTTGGTGAAATCAATATTTGTTCCAAACTTATAGTGGAGGAAAGTGGTATGATTTTGAATCTATTCAGAATACCTACTTTATCTAATTTTATAATATGCAAGTATCCACTGCTGTAGATAGGGAGCAGGTTTAAAAATACGACTCATACTGTTTCAATGTGAGATTTGTATCGAGAGAATATATTGCTCCGATCTTCATTGCACAGTGTGAGAGCGTTAGTGGTAGTCACATCTTAATGAAGGATAGATTTTATTCTTGCAGTTTTAGAGGTTCCATCACGCCCGGCGTAGGGCACTGTTGTTAAAAGCTTTTCTAGGAAATCCTCCTTTTCGAGTTTTGTATCTCCAGATCTAGGATATTGAACTGGGAATTCAATGGGCCTTTCCTTGGGCCCTTTTATTCGATCATATGCCATGCACGCACGCACGATATGCACTTTAGGTGCCTCCATCCCGTAAGATTTTCCTCGAGTGCTAGCGATTAATAGAGAAGCAGAATGATTTTGCGCGTTCTTCACTTGACTGCCTCCTTTTTCTTAATCTTCCTGACCCGGAGGACTTGCTCGCTCAGGGATAGACGGATGTGAAGGGAGAGTTCATGCTGTCGAGAGGTACCGCTGAAACCACTGACATCGATCCGATTCTTAGGGTGTACCAGGACTGCAACGACGTCACTGTCTGTAAGAAGTTGCGAAGGTAGCGTTGTGGGCTGCGTTGTTCATAATGACCAGACGGCATCTGCTAGTCTTCTTACTAGCCTGGAAGTCGTAAGCTGGCGTTCATCCTTCCTGGTGAGTACGTACCTATGGAAATTAACAGAAGAAAACCATGGAGATTGGCTCGATCAATGTAGAACATGGATTTTATGGACGAAGGGAGAGAATTCATTTTTAGCGCCTCTACGACAACCGTTAAAAGTATAGTGCGTGGCGCATCTCAAACGGGATCGGATAACGCCTTATCAGCCTTACATATGATTTTGTCCTTCAAGCTCAACCATCTAGGCCCCTTCAAATTTTGATCGTTTGTGGGATATTTTCAACCTACCCGAAAATCTCCAGTAACTTGCTCAACTTTTTTAACATTCTGTCCAATGTTTGGATTTAAAGCCAAGTAAGAATCTTCTAATAGTTCAACTGAGGTACCCTACGGTGTGTGTTCAATTAAATATATTAATTATCTATTTGCGGATTTGAATCGCAAAAGAATTTTTTTCTAAAAATTTATTTTGCGCTATTATTTTGTGTTTCGTTGTTTCGTTTATATTGTGCTACCCGGAGAGTTTTATGTACGTTCTCCGCATTCTAGACTGGTTAAAGCCCATTCGAAGCGTGCCTTATCTTCGGTCTGCACCAGGAAGGTCATCAGTCGAAAAGACTTGCTCGTCTTCTATCTGTTTTTCAGCGATTGACCCGATGGAGGATTGAACGATTCATGGAGCTTGAAAGTGCATGAACAGAAAAGGATGAGCTAGAAATTTTTTTGCAACTTATGATACTATAGAAGCGATTCATAAGAAAGATTCCTCGCCGGTCAATGAGGAGGATGGCAAAAGAGGAAGGCATCAGCGCTACCTGTGTGAGAAGCACTCAGAGAAATGTTGGTACTTCGCCCTTACGAGAGGCGGCAGATTTCCTCTCGGCCTAATGAACAACGTGCAGCTGAAGAGATGCATGAGTCTTCTGGAGCGCTTCGCAGATGACACGAACCGGAACATCGTTTCTAGTGACGAGAAAATTTTCACAAAGGAACCTATTGTCAATCTACAAAACGACCGGATCCTTGTAGCAGATAAGAAGCGAGCCATTTCTAGAAGAGAAGTCGAAGGAAAAACTGCACATCCTTGCTCTGTTAGGGATTGGGGTGTGATAATCTCAAATGGGAAGACCCCACTGGGGTTATGGATGGTGGGCATCAGGGAGGTCCGTGACCTTGTCAAATCCAAAGCCATAAGGCTCTCCATAATAATACAGTGACGAGGGTGGGGAATTTGTTGTAATACCAAGCCACCTGGATAGGGCCATTACCGAGTGCCACCTTGAAGACACATCTCTATACCGCACGTCCTTTGTAAATTTCTAGAATTTCAAGCGCAGTACCGTAAACTTTACAAGGCGTGGGTCAAGGAGGCAAAGCTAGCGGGATGGGGACCAGGCATGATAAACCGCCTAAGGTCCTAGTGTCCAAGTCGTCCGGTCTTATATTTCCTTATTAAGACCCATAAGTTTTCACCAGACGACAACTTGGCCTCAGTTAACCCCGCTGCCATCAAGGTCAGACCCATCGTTAGCTTTATGGGTGGTACAACGGACAAAATCGGGTGGCTTCTCAACTCTGTTCTAGGCCAGCTGCTAAAATTTATTCCAACTCACCTTAGCAACACCAATATGTTCCTTGTATATCTCCGGAGAACGCTGCTTAGCGCCACCTGCGTCGTGGAGTCGTTTGATGTTGCGGCGTTATACACCAATGTGTCAAACGATTCCGATATGGAAGCCATCTTCGAGCTCCTCAGCCAACACCAAGGAGCAATTAACATGTTTGGTTTTTCCATAAGCCAATTGATGACACTCCTTAAGGAGTGTCTATCGTGCAATATCTTCAGGTGGTCCGGGAGGTATTTTGCGCAGATAAGGGGATTGGCTATGGGAAAACGACTGGACAACGAGCACCCACACTGGCCGTTGCCCTCATATCAAAGATCGAGGCACCGCTGGTGTCGCGGCTTCCTTTGTTATACTGCCGATATGTGGATGACTGCTTCATCGTCTGCGCCATGCAACGTGAAATGGACAAGTGCTTTGAGGTAATGAACAACCAGTCCGAATACATCAAACTCACAAGGGAAAAGCCTTGTGGGAACTGGCTCCTTTTCCTCAATGTCCAGGTTCAGCTGGCAGGAAATAGCTATATCAAGTGGTATCGTAAGCCCTGCTGCAAAAACATAATTGTCCACAGTCGATCGGCACAGCCACATCGGACAAAGGAAGCTGCAGTAAGGAACATGTTCCGAACCGCAGTGTGTGTACAGGAGAAGGTGAGTGAAAGGAATCATTGACTGTGGCTCGGAAAACAGCCACACACAACGGCTATTCTCTCCGTAAACCCTCATTTAGACTCAGGAGGACAGCAGTTCAAGAAAACGGCACTACCCCAACTACGAAAATCCCCTTTCTGGTGCCGTTCGTCTCCGATGGAGTGAGCACTTCTATACGGAAGTGTCTGAGAAGATCTGGGCTAGAAATTTTGGTTGCAGTGATTGATCTTCCACCTGACAATCTTAAGACCAGATTGGTCCGCAATTGACTATATGACCGTACTTGTGGGACCACCAATTGTGTGGTTTGCCCAAGGGGAAGGAATGTGACTGCACCGTATCGGGTGTAGTCTACCTGATCTCCTGTCAAGCTTGTGGCGAGAAGTACTTCGGCGAAACCGGCCGTCCTCACGTGAGGATAAAGGAGCATCTGGATGGTAAGAAGCTTAGGCCATCAACTGCCCTAGGCTACCACAGGATCAATTCTCATGGAGAGGAGGATTTTGGAGTTGAGGTGAGGATTCTGGGACACGAGGTTCAAACGACGGCGCGCAAAGCCCTCGAGGCGTTCTGGATCTATTCCAGTGGTCCCAAGGTCAACCGGAAGGAGGATTGCCTGTATATAACGCGCGAGCTCAAGCCCTACCTCACTCTAGCATTCTAGCGTGGGGTGGGTGCTGTCCCGTACCCCTGCTCTACCCTGTGCGGCTTCCTCTGGTCCTTCAGTGGACTGTGATGGTGTTGCAAGTCGACGGCCCCAGTGCAGCGGCTGTGCCGTATACACGTGAGACACCATCCTGCCCAATGGGGCACCCAAAGCTGCCAAGGCCTATTACCCTGGAGAGGTGAACTGGTCCCATGCCCTGAAGTGCCACTTCCGCTGTAGGGATTCCCCGGGTCCGTCCCTTCACTCCCCACTGACCTGCATCCCCTTCAGTCCTGGGCTGCAGTCAACATGTACCGTGGGGGAAACACTACGCAGCGAACTGGTTGGTTGCCTTCCACTGACACCACTGCCCACGCGGTGTCCACGTGGAGGGCAATGCGCGGGCCTCTGCCATGAGCGCTCTGCCCTCCACGCGGACCCCGCGTGGGGCTTCCTCAGGCAGAGCCAACTAACCCAAAACCAACAACACAATAATACGGGCAATACCAGACTACACGATATGAACAGACTCACCGCATTCCCTCTGTTAGCACACCGAATACCAATACAGATTTATCACACACCATATGCCGACATAGTAGAATAGAGATAGAAGTCGATGACGCAATGATGGAATCAGAATATAGTCGGCAGAGTGGAATGGGCAGAGACGCAGGGGGCCGGGCACTTCACTGCACTTAGTGCTCCGCGCCCTCAGGCCTGGCGACTTTCTTGGGAGGGTCGCTCTCCATCCGATCGGCAGTCGATGCCAAAATAGACTGGGACGACGAAGTGGCCAGGCCCCGCGGCTGGCTCCGGTTGAACTGAGTCGAAGCTGGCGGATATGTGCAGCCGCTCACGATCGGCGCAGGCGTCGAATGAACCTGCCGGCTTTGCGCGCATAACCCGCGGATCGATGCCGGCGGGGGCGGGGCAGGCCGCGCGATGGGCGCCTCATCGGAGCGCGCTGCGAGCCTGGACGCTCGCAGGAGGACCGAGGGGATTGCGAAGGTCGCGAGTCGCGACAGGTGGTGTAAGGTACTTGGACTCTCTCCCTTGTTCAGGCTTCCAAAAATTTGACATTGCATTTTGTAAAGTTGAAGAGATGTTTGGTGGAGTAACTCCTAATTGACTTGACCCTTTCAGGCTCTGAAGAAGGCGATCCAGCCGAAACGTTAGCCACCAATAAAGCCGTTTACCAACCTCGTGAAGAGCTTAGCAACTCTACAGACAGGTTCTACCATGCCGAGGTTCAAGGAGAATCGAACATGGCCACTGGGGTTCGTCGATGATCAAAAAGAGGTCAAGAAGGAAATACACTTGAAATCAGTCCTTTAGAAAGCTTCAAAGACGTGGTCCATTTCTCATGGTACTTTGACAAGCCATGGCACTTTCAGCAAGACTAGGCTTCTGCAGACAAGTCGAGCAGCAGTCCAGCAGTGATGTTGGCAGATTTCATCTCCCATGAAGAATAGCCATCAAATTCATCAAATCTGAACCTACTTGACTTTCTTGTCCGGTCAGTTTTAGACACAATATCTCAGCTACAAGATGCTACAACTTGGGTTCGCTCAAAGTTGCACTTAAGAGAGCATGGAATGATCTCGATCAGGACTATCGTGTACGTGCCACCTGCGACGCCTTTGTGACTCGTCTGAGAAGCTGCATACGCGCTGAGGAGAGCAATGCGAATGCAAATTGTAATTTTTAATTGCCAAGGACTTTAAAAAATTTTCGAAACGTTTTTCTCCGTTTTGAATAGTTTGTGTCACCATGGAATTTCGATTATTTGAGTCGCATAATTAATGCGCATCCTGTATTTCCCCTGACAAATCAAGCATTCGTTTCAGCGCTGCTAGAAAAGATAAACAAAAATATCATTACTACGCTGCGAACACCAACTACTGCAAGAGAGCAAAGCATTGTCTGTTCTATGAAGAAGAACTATAGAACAAAAACTAAAGAAGTCAGAAAATACTAAAATCAACGAAGGCAATCGCAAATCAAGAATCAAGTTCGAAGGTCGACAATCGCCGTGAAAGACAGTATTATAAAAATTCGTCTCCCGACTTTGACACTGTAACCCTTTGTAAAGTAAGGACTTGCAGCTAATAGTGTCTCAATTTAAGTTTCCGCAGTGTTACATTGAAGACATCACTGCAACACAACATTGAAAAGGTAAATTTGATTCTTTTCAAATATGAAGATGTGCTAAGTCACACTTTACGTCACACTGCTCTCCAGTCAATGATTCTGCTTGCTTTCTTAACGCTCTATTATTCAATTGTTCGGGAGTTGATATAGTTTCCAAAAACTTCTACATAAAGAATATTTGCAAAACAAGTTATTTCACACTACAGTGCAACACTAAAAAAGAGAGTCGATGAGAGGCAGGTGGCGTCCAATGTTTTGGAAGTTGCAAAGCGCTGTTATCTCATAGGCTTGTTCGTTGTACTGTCTTTGTATAGACGTCTACTTCATATCACGGGTCGTAAGGTGTTAATGATACAATGCAATCCCCTAACCCTCCATCTCAGACAATCCGAGTATTCGTTGCTTATGCTTCTTATGAACCGCCTTATCCGACGCAACCGGCACAACCATAATCGCTACAAAGTATGGTTGCAGCTCGAGCGTTTGCAAGACCGTGTCCCAACCAAACACCAGGTTACGGTATCAAAGCCAGGAGTCGGACTTTTATAATACTTTATAATACTGCCTGGGAAATACCTAGTCTGTTCGCTCAACTATGCAGCACATCAGCTCGTCTTTGGGCCGTGCGTAGAAGCAGGTGAAATGTTCACGATAAACAATTGCTGAAGGGAAACGGATTGTGGGATTGATCTACTCCCCGTCTTTTCGGAGTAGGTCTATTTTACCTACTGTCTAGTACATATTAGGTAGCAGGTTCTGAAGACCTATGGTGCTACTTAGTAACATTTCTGGGCGCTAAGCGGCTCGTGGATGGGAAGGTCACCATGAAATTCGCCCCTATAGTCCCTCCTGTATTTCAAAAAAAAAAAAGAATTCTATGCAACACTGGTGTGTTCCACATCTTTGCTTTACATTTATGCATGCGTTCCTATCAAGGCGGACAACCACTCAGTACAAGGTGACCCCTCCCCACCCTCTCCCTCCTCCCCCAGTCGCTATGCGCCCATTTCTGGACAGCGTTTACGCATAAATTTTACAGGACCACAGCTTCTACAAGATCTCTAAAAGCTTCGGAATTGAAAAGAATGTCTCAACGTTGAGCACTAAACGAAAATTATGAGCGCAAGAACGCGTACGATCGAGGGGGTGGGGTCATCAGCAGCGGGATCCTTTGTGGACGAGTGATCGCGGGAGCGCCTTCCTTGAACGAGTTGTGACTTCAGTGGCCATTCCTGTTCGGCATCATGTTCCTACCAAATGTGCAGTGCGTTAGAAGGAGAAATGCTCATGGATAGAGGGAGATATACTTGGGTTCTGGCGCCGAATTCATCAACGACTTACGTAACCGAGAAGTAAGCTTATCAAGCGATATGGTGAGCGATAAGCCGCGTTATCTGAACTTTTAACGCGGCTCGCACGCCATATCGCTTGATAAGCTTACAATTCTCCGTTAAAATTACGTGAGTCGTTGATGAATCCGGCCTCTGGTGTACGGATCACGCTATCAGTATTTTAGGATTGCAGTGCCCAAGGCCGAGTAATATTAGGTTGTCCCATAAGTCCCCACCGTTTTTTCAACGATTCACTGCAGATTTCGCCGGCGGTCTTTTGCATAGCGCTGCACAGCTTTCGAAAGAGAATGATTTGCACTATCAGAACTTGTATTGCATTTCTTTTTTCATCATGGATTTTGTCATTTTTTAGGTCGTTGAAGTGAAAAGTGAAAAAGTGAAAAAGTAGCCATTTGCGCACTTGTTCTCTCCGCTTAGGTTTGTAATTTTTGCGTTTTTTATAGCGCTTTGAAGACAATGTTCTGCACTACAAGAATATGTGTTAGTGCTATTTGCTCATTTGTCCTTTATTGATTTTTAGGTCATCAAATAGGGAGGTCCGAAGGAGGGTGGTTATTTTTGCCGACAGCTCCTGCTCTGTGGTTGGACTTTTTGGGTTGGTGTTATATGTCATTTGAAAGAAAATGTCTTGCTCTATAAGAATATTTGTTGCGTTTATTGATTTCTATTGAATGTCAACAAAATGCCAAAAAGAGAAAAATCGTGTTTACCAACAACTCCATCTCCTTCTTCAGCTGTTGATATTCGACAGAAATCAGCGTGAGCCAATAAACGACACAAATTCTTACTGAGCAAGATATCCTCTTCCAAACGACATATAACACAAGCAAAAAAGTCCAACCACAGAACCGGAGTTTTGGTAAAAATTCGGACGGAAAAGTCGGAATTCCCAATTTGATGACCTAAAAATCAATAAAGGGCAAGTGAGAAAATAGGACCAACACATATTCTTGTAATACAGAACATTGTCTTCCAAGTGCTACAAAAACTGCGCAAAAAATTACAAACCTAAGCGGAGAGAACAAATGCGCAAATGGCTACTTTTTCACTTTTTCACTTTTCACGTCAACGACCTAAAAATTGACAAAATTCTTGATGAAAAAAGAAATGCAATACAGAATCTGATAGAGCAAATCATTCTCTTTCGAAAGCTATGCAGCGCTATGCAAGAGACCGCCGGCGAAATCTGCAGTGAATCGTTGAAAAAAAACGGACTTACGGGACAACCTAATAGATCGGGTGGTTTCCCTCGAGTGCAGCGACACGCTTCGAATATAACTATTTATCGATGCAATGTTGACGGAAACAGCTGAGCCCAGAGGTGGCGTCAGCGGTGGCAGGTGAGGGTGTCGGCGACAGAGCGGCGCTCACCCGGAGAGGTAAGTATCGTAAAAAGATCCGTCATCAGTGAAAGAGATCCGGCAAGATGGCTCCTCGTGAAGCACTGGATCCTGCCAGCCCAGATCAGAACGACAGCCCAATTAGGCAACTGGACGAGGGAGTGCTCGTGACCAGGGACAAACTACCCGTGACGGCATCGAGTAAGGGCCACGTTGAAGCGCTTAGGGTCGTCCAAGAACTCGCCTAGGGAGGGCTCGAAACCCGTCCTTCTAGTGAGGACGATGCCGACGTCCTTCTCACGACCAAGTCTACGGTGTGTATGTCGACGTAAAGAGAACAGGCAAAGTTCCCCAAAATCCGGAACTCTTCCTTGTAGAAGACGATGATTGCTATCGAGGCTTCGTAATTTTATCAATATCGACTAATCCATTTGTTTAGGTCTAGGCAGTAAACGTTTTATATTCGCGCTCAGGTAAGCGCAGTTTTTCCAGTAGAGCGATCAGTCGAGGTACGTACCAAGTGCAAGATTCTACATAAGCGCTCTTTCTCCAGCAGAATTATTCCGGTGGAGCGATTAGTCGCAGTACGTACCAAGCATAGGAGTATACAAAGGCATTATTTTTCCAGCAGAGTTATACAGTAAAGTGGTCCGCCACAGTATGTAAAGTTTCCAGGTAAGCGATATGTATAGCAGGGGTGTGCGTAATTACGATTTACGATTTACGATTTTACGATTTACGGCGATTTCTGGCAAATTTTTTACGATTTACGATTTACGAGATTTTGGGTCGTAAATCGTAAATTTTCGTAAATGTGATCTTTGATCAACAACCAACTGGCGACCAAATTTATGTGAAGTGGGTTGCAAAGATGTGGCTACTCTAATGGTCCCCAATTATATGTAGCTCATTCCCACTTCTCTTTAGAGTTGATTTCTGATGATGTGTTCTAATGTGTTACAGTGTTAGACAATATCGTCTTGTGCACTGGCTTCTCGAATCCGATTTTTCTCTTCGCTTAACTAACTTTCCAATTTCACTGACATTGTAAGGGCTCCCGTTTGGAATCGGACAGGTTCAAGAGAAGAAGCAAGTGCAATACAATAGAAAACAGGTGCTCCGTCACGCCAATCGGCTTGCCCTCGCGCGATGTTGCAGCATCACTAAGCTGAGGAGAATCAGATCAAGCTAGCTGCTCTGCATATCCAGCCCTCTTTCCTTCACTATTCGAACACTCTAGCGCCAGGTTGACTACGAACACCTTCACTTCTCGTCCTCAAACGGTCAACCTCAGGCAAAAATCGACATTTTCGGTAGATCTGATCGATTTTGGTATCGCGACGAAACACCTTTTTGTCAGAACCGAGGATTCCCACCGCTTCTAACGCTACGTTGAACTGAAATTTTTTCCATGTGGGACCGCTACATCGGTGTCCCCCATTGATGGTGATCGAACCTTTTAAAACGAACTTCATATTCGTGTTCAGTGACCTCGATTACTCCCAGGGCTGAAGTTCCCATGACACGTAGAAGTCGTCTATATATTTCTAGCTATTTTCGTGGTCCATAATCCTGTCCCCCCCCCCCTATTTTATGACTAATTTATGAGTCATCGGTTAGCGGATTATTACATAGTACCAGCGTCGGTCGCCGGCTTCGCCGGCGCCCACGCTGGAATGTGGGCCACGCTAGGCTAGCCGGCTTCGCCGGCATCGCATCCGCGGCCCACGCCGGGCTAGCCGGCCCGCCAACGCTGGATGCGGGCCACGCTAGGGATGTAGCCCAAACCTAGCTACGGATGCTTCCTCACCCAGCGTCGGTCGCCGGCTTCGCCGGCGCCGACGCGGGGTACTGAAGCATCCGTAGCGTCGAGCACGTTAAAACTTGCGCCTACTCCAGATTGATTCCTAGCATGCTCCCACTCACATCTCAGTATAGCACACAGAAGAATGTCCCCAGCACTCCTTCTTCGTCTAGCGTTATGTTCACAGCCTATTGCAGCTCGTCAAGCCTAAAGAAATGTCTCACATTTCTGTCCAGTCGTCATGCTTTGAGCCGCTAGGTGTGGCAAATTCCGGAGAAGGTGACTTCATTAGCCACTAATTTTGAGGGAATGGCAATTGTCCAAGAGTTGACTGCCTGATAGAAACACCTCGCCTTATTTGAAGCCCTTTCGTCGCATATGCACGCAGCTCCCTCGAGGTCCATTAATTGTGAGAGAAGCGATATAACCGCTGAGAAATTCGATAACAATTGGGCGCGAAAAGAAGCCCCGAAAATGGTTGCAAGGAAGAGGTGTACAGTTGAACGGGAATGGGAGGTGGAAAGGTGAGAAGGAGCGGGATACTGCTGCCTAACTCAACGTCGAGGCAGTAGCGATAGAGCAGGCTCGGGCGTCCTATACTGGCTAGCCGGCTTAATCACCCAAATTTAGGGACATTTGGCAATTGTCCAAGACCTCACAACCGCCGTAGATAGTGTGGAAACCTCGTCATGGTGTGTTTCGTGGTGATCAACACTGTAGCCGCCGCGGTGTTGAAAGATCATCATTGGGGTTGGTCGTTTGTGATCAACACCGACGGTCGTCCGGTAGTGCAAGCGTCGTCGTAGTCAACACGGCCGGTCGCTGGCAAATGCAAGCGTCGTCGTAGTCAACACCGGTTCGAAACCGCTGCCTGCCACGCTGCCATGTTGTGGTGCTTATGGTGGACGGTGGCGATGCGACGAACGTTCAGATATGGGTTCAAGGCGAACCGATTCAGACAGTAGCGAAGCGCTTCAGACAGTGACTAATGCCTTCCTCCTTTATATATGGTGGGATGATAAGCTCATGTCTAGAAGGCAGGGGAGGATCGGGTCCTCCTTTACCGATCCAGAGCTAGCAAGGCTCATCGCATTCCTACTGACCAAGGTTGTTCCATTCCAGCCCATAGAAAGCCATTGGGGGGAGTTTTTTAGAGAAAGAGAGGGAGCGTTCTTTGATTCGCGCCCTGTTTGGTAATAACGTCTAGTCAATTTGCTTATAATATATTCATGTAAATCCCATCGAATAAAATTGACGCAAATCCATGACCGAACATCATTCGTGATTGCGAGCGGGGTCTGCTACATTTATGTTGAAAGGATAGACCACTAACGTTTCGTTATATGTCGCGAGGACGGGGAGCATTGTGAGATGGGAACTCCTCATCGAATCAGACCGCATTGAATGGGAATGTCATTCAGAGAGGGAATGTATGTACAGTTGGAACCCCGATCGGCTGGCATGTGTTCGGTCTGTGCCCTGGTTATTATTGGCTGGCGCGCACCACCTACCAATATTGCTCATCTTCGCGACATGTACCAATTGTTCTATCGGTTTGCATTGTGCCTTATGAACAAATTCATATAAAAGGTGCAGCAAAATCGACCGCTAGCATTTCTAGAAAAGGTCAAAATGGTTTTGACAGTCTTGATCTTCAATTTCGGTTATGTGATTGAGTTTATCGTATTCACCCTATCTAATCCGCTTACGATGCTGCAGGCTCTCGGAGAGCAAAAGTTCGTCACAGGGCTGGCGAAGGGTAGCCCGTGCAAGTGCTGGGAGTTATTAAATGGTAGAGCAATATTATCCCTTTCACAACATTGTCCGACGATGTCGTCGGACACCATCACAAAAATAGTTCATGGAAAATTATCACACATTCTATAGAACAATTTTAATCAATGAGTCCGCTAATAGCTACAGTCAAGATGGTCCATGGAAAAGTTCATTTGTTTTCATACCTAACGAACCAGTAATACAAATAAAATCACCTGTATCACCTGTATCACCTGTCGTCCCGTTGATCATCGACTTGCTCGAGCGGGCGCCAGCAGCGTCTCCATTCGTCCCTGTCGCGTGCCAGAGTGGTCCAATGGATCCTCCTCGCTCGAGGGACACGAAGAGCGTCATATCGGTCGTTCAGGGCTTTCACGAAGAAGTCCGACCAACGCGTTGGTGGGCGTCCTGGTGTTCTCTTGACATCCCGAGGAATCCAGTCGGTGACGGCTCTCGTCCAGCGAGGATCTGCACTTACAACGCCCGCACGCTTGCATCGGAAGCATCCGTCGAGGACCTGATGTTGCAAGCCAGGAAGATCAAGTACGACGTCATCGGACTGACCGAGATGAGAAGACACCACCCCCTACACGCCGCCTACGACTCCGGAGAAGAACTGTTCCTCGGAACATGCGACAGCAGGGGAGTAGGCGGCGTTGGTGTCCTCGTCAACACGCACTTGGCCATGAACATCGATTCGTACGAGTCTCTGACTAGCCGAATCGGACGTCTGCGACTGAAGCGATGTGGCTCCGTGCCAGCCTTGACTGTGTTCGTCGCGTATGCCCCAACATCCGACTACGACGACGAAGACGCCGAGGCCTTCTACGTGGAGCTGGAGAAGCTCTATAAGGAAGATCACACCTTCTACAAGGTGATCGTCGGCGACTTCAACGCCAAGATCGGGCCACGAAGGTCGCCGGAAGAACTTCACATCGGAACCCACGGTTTGGAGTGGAACGAGCAAGGTGAAAGGCTGTCTGAGTTTATCATGTCGACCAAGACCATCCATGGAAACTCGCAGTTCCAGAAGCCTCCCTCCCTACGATGGACCTGGGAATCCCCCGGTGGCCAGTTCCACAACGAGATCGACCACATCATCTTCAATCGCAAGTATTGCCTGACCGATGTCTCCGTTGTCCCCAAGTTCTACACGGGATCGGACCACCGCCTCCTTCGCGCGAGGTTCCGCTTTTCGCGTCAAGGAGAGAAGGCCGCGAAGTTCAAGAAGAGGAATCCCAGCACGACCATCAACTGGGATCTCTACACCTCTCTTGCCGGCCTTTGGGAAGATGCCGTCATGGACAACGTCGACGAGGAATACGATCGCTTCGTGCACCATCTCCACGATAGTGCTAAGGGAGCCGAGAGCTTGAAGACCACCAAGAGACGCCTGTCTCCGGAAACTCTCGAGCTGATACGCCAGTGTGGAGCAGCACGAGCGTCAGGCAACTACCAACTGACGTCCGACCTTGCAAAACTATGCAGAGCGGCGATAAAGGAAGATCTGAAGGAGAGAAGGGCGGAAGTGTTGGCTGAAGCAGCAGAGGCAGGGCTGAGCATCCGCAATGCCCGCCGGAACTTCGCCAACTTCAAGACCAAGATGACCGCTCTCCGACGTCCTGACGGAACCATCACCTCTTCCAGAAGGACCATGGAGAAAGTCATCCACGACTTCTACTCCGATCTCTTCGATAGCCACGTCCACCTGCCCCCATGCCATCTTCCGCAGGATGGATACGTCGTCCCCTCTGTTCTCTCTTCCGAAATCCGACACGCCATCTCGTCGGTGAAGAAACGTACAGCACCCGGTTCTGACAGGATCAGAGCTGAACACCTGAAGAACCTCCCGCCAACGCTCATCAACACCTTGGCGCGGCTCTTCACACGCTACCTGTCCGAATGCAAGGTTCCATCTCAGTGGAAGACCAGCAAGACCGTTTTGCTGTACAAGAAGGGAGACGTGCACGACATTGGCAACTATCGCCCGATCTGCCTGTTGTCCGTAGTCTACAAGCTGTTCACTCGAGTCATCCTGAATAGGATTAGTAGAACGCTGGACGAAGGACAGCCATGCGAACAAGCAGGATTTCGGAGAGGATTCAGCACGATCGACCACATACACACCATTACGAAGCTCATCGAAGTGTCGCGAGAGTACAAGCTGCCGCTGTGCCTTACGTTCATCGACCTGAAGAAGGCATTCGACTCCGTCGAGACTGAAGCGGTCATGGAAGCCCTGCTCACCCAGGGCGTTCCTACTCAGTACATCAGAGTCCTTCGAGAGCTGTACAGTGGATTCACGACCAAGATCTCACCATTCTACAACGACGTCGTCATTGACGTGAAGAGAGGGGTTCGACAAGGGGATACCATATCCCCGAAGCTCTTCAGCGCCACCCTCGAAAACGTCATGCGCGAACTAGAATGGGAAGACATGGGAGTGAAGGTCGACGGCCGGCAACTGCACCATCTTCGCTTCGCTGACGACATCGTGCTCATAACCCCGAGCATCAGTCAGGCGGAACGAATGCTGGCCGACTTCGATCGTGTATGTGGAAGCGTTGGACTGCAGCTGAATCTTACGAAGACGATGTTCATGAAGAACGGATGGGTTTCTGATGCCCTATTCTCGCTCAACGGAACGAACATCTCCGAATGCTCCAGCTATGTGTAT
>CANDYH010001226.1:0-25495 GCA_947396885.1 Heligmosomoides polygyrus polygyrus | reverse complement strand
AAAGACTAAAAATTTTAGGACATTCAAGAAGAGTATCCTTCTGATCATGAGTTTTGTCACAATTTGTGAGACCCTTATACAAATTGGCTGGTTTAGTTTTAAAGGACGTCATTTAATTTGAAAATTGTTCAGCTTAAAGTGATAATGGTTAATACTGCCTAACATCGTGCCTCTATTTGACACGTTGACGATAATGCCGCTCAATAGTGAGCGACGGTCTATTTAGTTGAGATCAGGGGTGTGCGTAAATGAAATCCGAAATTTCGTAAATCGTAAATCGTAAACCGTAAATCGTAAGAGGCGCCTGACTTACAATACATCTAATTTCCTTCTTTTTTCTATTATGTTAAAGCTAATCGAAGTTAACTATGTTTTATTAAGACGTTTTCAGTTTGAGCTGCACGTTTTTCTAATTAAGATGGAAGTCATCAAAATCAATAGCACCTTTCAAATCAAGCTGGACAAGTTTTTGGAGAACCAAAATAAAGTGCTTGTTCAAAAACGCTATCTTCAAAGTAAAAAGTTAAATAAAGTAAAGTAATAGTAATAAGTAAATGATAAAGTAAATAAAAAGTTTACACTGCTTGGACGACCAAAAATATTTATCATTCTACTAGCCACTGGCTTGCATATAAAACTATGACTTTGTAGAAACAACCGCAACAACTCCGAATAAGCCAACAAAAACCGTTCCATCCAAAAACCAAACAATAAAAATAATATTTTGATCGCTGGCCAACTCGACGAAAACAGTACTTGCACAAATAATCCAAGCATCCCCTACTGAGTGAGCGCGTGGCACATTTCTATGGTATGACACACCTAATGTTCTAAGCCTTCTCACATTTTGAATTGTACCCAACAGCAGTTTTGTAGCAGACGGGAAGGAATTGCGTGACGATTGATAGAGTATGATCACATCTTTGGACACTCATCATAGTCCGATTTTTGACTTAAAATTATAAAAGAAGGTCTTTTGTGTGTCTTTTTTAAAAGTAGAGTAAAGAAGCAAGATGCAGATTGAATTGAAAGTGGTTTACCTGATTCATACAAGGTGTATTTTAAACATATAGGGGAAACCCATGGTAGAGAAGTCGGAGGAGGATGGCTATCGGGTGCTCCAAAATAGTTCTTGATTAGGATCCTACCACGGGTAGTCAAGTCTTCCATACCTGCTGGATTGTGAATTGGTACCTGATTTGCCTACGAAGGATAAAACACTGACTTCTACATCGGCAGCACCCGCAGTTCATTCTATGGGGCAAACCTACATACAAATGTCCTCTACGATACCACAGAGGTAGAAAGAATGGATGGCGCATCTCAAACAGGGAGTGGTTAAGGTCATGCTTTGTCCTTTATCATGTTTGAAGGCTACCACAACTTCTGGAATGAAAGATCGTCGTTCACGATACCAGGCAGTTACTTTCGGCATTTACTTCGCTCGCAGGTTTGCTTGCACTTGTTAGATTTCGAAAACTCCCAAATATTGCATTACAAATTAATGACTGCTTGCATTCGCTAGTCCTGCTCTCCATTACCTTTGTAACACCATCGTATCTTTTGCGCAGTTTAGGATTCTGAACGGATTGCATAGGGTAAACACAACAACCCCAATCAGACCACTGAAACGAGACCAAAAGTGTTAAACTTTTTCACTTTTATCATACAAAATGTCAGACGCTTAGCTTAAGGCGCACCTCATACGTAAATACACTCCGCACCATGACGTGCAGTAATAATCAGATTGAAGCATGATTGTTTTACTCTTTCCAACAGTTCAGCTGTTATTCCACATCCTCCAATCAAGTCCAATATTCCTTGATAGCTTTGCATGAGTTCTACTCGTGCGCATTGGAAAGGGTTGTCTATGTGGTAGACAAGTGGTGAAAAAGTCACAAGTTGACTAGGCGGCGGTTTCAGCATAAAATGTGGTTCAGCAGGTGATCATCTTCATTCGAGTGTAAGGAGAATCTTCATGTCTTTCTGTAAACTGGAACTCAGGCCACTCGAATGTGAGATGTTGTGCTAGGATGTGACCCAAAAAAAGGCTACCCCAGTTCCATTGCCAGGAATTGAATCGAGCGGCCTATCCGCAAAGCTGCGTTGTTCTGCCACAGCGCCACAGCAGAACATAAAAAATAGGAAATAGCAATGGGCTATGAGGGAAGTCTTTAAAAGTGGGTACATCTTCATAATCCGAATCGTATCACGTTATGTGGACGTTTGTCATTCATGGACCGAAGATCACATTTACGAAAATTTACGATTTACGACCCAAAATGTCGTAAATCGTAAATCGTAAAAAATTTGCCAAAAATCACCGTAATCGTAAAATCCTAAATCGTAAATCGTAATTACGCACACCCCTGGTTGAGATGGACGGCATCAGTTCCATATAGAAATTTCGTCCGGAACAGTTATATGGAATGGTGAACATGATGCCGATGCTCGTTGTATCGATTATCCGGTCGGTTTTCTGCCAAATCGATAACTGCAGTTTTTTTTGATAACTGGGAACTTGGATTTTGCACAACGAGTGTGAAGGTTATTAGAGAGGCTGTTCACAAATCTCACGTTTTCTTTTCGGAGTTTCATTAGATTTCACATCTGTGATAATCTACTTTTTTATAGCTTTAGCAGCTTTCCTCTCTTCCTCTTCTCTCTCTGGGTTTCTCCTTCCTTTCTGCATTCTGCGTCGATCCATTGGGCAAGGAGGCTATGATCAGTTATGTTACGCTGGGTATGGGCTGGTGAGCGTATTCATATCCAACGTAACATACCCTAGTTAGAAGAGACCCTCTCTCGCATTCTAACGTGGGGTAGGTGCTGTCCTGTACCCCTGCTCTACCGTGTGCGGCTTCCACTGGTCCTTCAGTGGACTGTGGTGAGACTCTAAAGAAGGCGATCCAGCCGAAACGTTAGCACCAATAAAGCCGTTTACCAACGTCGTGAAGAGCTTAGCAACTCTACGGACAGGTTCTACCATGCCGAGGTTCAAGGAGAGCCGACATGGATACCCCAGTTAGTTTGTTGAAATTCTAAAAATCACACATCACAGCACCAAAAATAATCGCCTAGACGAAGTTCTGGCCAGATCGGTGACCCAGTCTCCGTCATGGCGTCTCCCAACCACATCACGTAGTTCACTTAGCATAGCTTACCGCTACTTATCGTAGTTGGCTGATATTTGAAAAGAGGGTGTGATATTCGTCATCAGTACCTCCAATAACTCCTCAGACGAATTCCAGTACAACGTTGAGTCTGACACGACCACCCTAGTTACCGATTTGGGAGACAAGTTTGCGTAACCATCCAAACAGACACCACCATCGTGTTCATCCCAAATTACCCTTTCAAAGTAGTTTGGGTCACAGGATCTCGTCTTATTCTTGCGTGTTGTGCTTCGTCCCACGGGACGTACACGCGAAAATCGCTCTCGTCGTCAACGTGTTAAGTTGCTTGATCAGGAATGCATGATGTCGGAAAGTTCGATAAATAGTCGCTTGAAATGGGATCACTTTTACGTTATTGCGATTTAAGCTTCACAGCACTATGGGCGAGAATGTTGGCACGTGCGCGTGTTCCTTTGAAACCTTCAGTTTTTTCTTCAGACTTCTCTCGTGCGATTGATGGTGTCCTCTACTCGCTTGCTCATCGGTGCGAGGGATCACGTGGGATTGTTGCGAAAAGTGCTTTATCTTTCGAAAAGGACACTGAAGTGTTGCTATAGCAGGTGCCTCAACCAGCACAAGGAATGAGAGGGATTCATTATTTCCTGTTAGACGCAGTGTTTCCACTGCAATGGCGGGATGAGGGCTCCAACTTAAAATGCACTTTGTAATCTAACTGAAATGTAATTTTATATGAAATTGAAAAGGATGTAACTGAAGAAGTAGAGCTCACTAACCATTCTAGGATTTGAAGCTAACCAACGTCATGCTCTAGCTGTTGCTCAATGATTACTGCTTGTTTGTTTAGCTCACAACTATGACATCAAGCCATCTACTGTATACCGGATACGAGCTACGGTGCTGATCAATCATGTGGAGAGTCTGCCGTCGAAGCTCATACTGCTAAATACGAGGGAAGCCGGTAGGTTTAACTACTTGTTGCTATTTGGGGCTAAAACATAGGAATACATAGAGAAGAAATCGCGAACTCGAGCACCTTGCACTTCTGTCGCCACGCGGTAGATCACACAGTTTTATTGCAGGACAACCTCAAACTTGGGTAATTAAGCCAATAATAATTCTTTATAGAACAACAATCGGCCGCGATATGAATAGGCTTACATATGGGAGTTATGTTTGAGACAATCTAAAACCTAGTGATTCCAACAACCTAGACAAAGCTAGAACACAACACAAATTATTTAAAGGTGAGTGCGGTATAAGAGAATGTATACTGCACTACATCCTTGCCCTTGCTGCACCACCGAGCTTATATGCGCACGTATCAGAGCATTCCATCACCACAGCGAGGCGTTCCTCAATCCTTAAACCAACCTAGTGAGAAACAGATATTCCTAATGAAACCGAAATTCCATTTACAAAAAGAAGTTATCATTACAAATAGAAGTTCTTTCTCTAGTTTGACTCACGGTCTTGATAGGATTAGTAGTGCCCCAAAAGAAAAGGAAGCGCACGAATGATCATAAAAATCCATTCGGATACAGCTACGGTTTGTTTTAATGAACAGGGAAGCGAAAATCGTGGAGTGAGCTTGAAGTTGAAATAGGGCCCAGGTGACGACGTTCACACCGCAATATTTATTTCCAAACACAATTACCGAATACATTCGAAAAAACGCGAATTTTTGAATCTTCGAATTCGATTACTCAGATTCGAATGAAAATTGTTCGAACACCTATTCGAATAGGTCATTCGAGCACAACTATATTGTACACTAACTTTGGGAATCTGAGTCAGTAAAGAAACTATCTCCTTCTTTTAAGGATATAACGTGTCGACCCAATGCCTTCGTTCGCTCTAGAGCGTTCGATGTATCGCAAAGTTGTGTATTTAATATTGGACATGCCAAAATACAGCTCACAACAAAAAATGAAATGTTCGAGATCGTGTACTCTACATTTGTGACCGTTTGTGTAAATGGCGTTTCCACTTCCAAACAAGTAAACATTGCGACACATTTTGCAACTGCAATTTCGATGTCGAACCGATCGCATGATTTGCTTCTCCTCAAGAATAAGCTTTGCTTTTCCTCAAGAATAAGTTGTAAAGCATTGCATTAGCTAAAGACGTGAAACATTCATGACTGTTGACCAAGAGACATTTCAGCAGCGAAATCTCCGCTAATTCAAGACGTGAAAGTGCTCGTTAATGGCAGCGTTGTGTTCGAATTTCTGCCGGCCGAGGACGCTGATCTCATCACCGTAAGTCGAAACCCCTCCCTTCTTATTCGAGTGGGTTTCTTTCTGACTGACTTCCGTTTTGCAGAATTATACAATCGAGTACCGCGACGTGGCGGACGCAGACGAGACCTGGACGAGTTTCGAGTTCGAGTCGGACGAATCGAGCCAACTGCTGCTCTCCACTCTTCTTCCCAATAGGACCTACGAAGCTCGACTGTTCGTGAACGGCCATGTAGTTCACGGACTACGCTCACGAGCGGTGACGTTCACCACGAATAACACTGGTATGACCCACGGGAAACAGGTTGTGTGGGTTGTCGAGTGCAGACAGACCGTAGCCGTGTAGAGCGTCCTGAGGAAAAAACGAGCGCAACGTTCGAAAAAGCGTAGAATTGGAATCTATCCTAGTCGGGGGGGGGGGGAGGGGGCACTGAATTAAAAATTATGCAACAAATTGACCTTGCACTCACAGATCGATTGAAGAGAGCAGAATAGTACCTAAAAAAGAAAGAACGAAACGAACAGACAAGCAAAAAACAAGCAAATAACCGCGATTCTAATGACGTCTCGGCTGGCAAAGGCGCATTCAAACACAGCTGACCGCCGTCTGACATGTTATAGCACGGATCTTGTCCTATGTTATACCTCGGTGACGCGTCGGCGACGCCGTGTCACGCGGGCTGCTCTGCACTGCGTAAGCGGCCCGCCTAAAGGCCCCGCAGACTTCTGCGGCGTTGCCGCTGCCCTAAGCTTAACCATAGGGCAGGGACGCAGAGCTCGCCGCCAGCGACGCCGCCGGGTGCAGGTTCAAGTCATTTCCGCCAGCGGCACCGGCGGCGTCGCTGGCGGAAATGACTTGAATCATTTCCACCCGGCGGCGCCGCTCCAGCGTCTGTCCTGTCCTGCGCTCTGCGCTCTGCCCTTTCGCGGCGGGATCCAGGGGCCGTTTGTTAAGCACCAGTCGGTCCCGACTAGAAACAGTACAGTACCTCGCCGTCACCGCTCCCACTGATGATGAGTCAAGCCGCTCAGCGATTTCGCCGTCCGCCGCCCGCCGCTCGCCGCTGAAGTCTGCGGGGGCCTTAAGCCCTAGTTTATACTTGCGCCGCTGCACGGCGCGGCACGATGGTCGGGATAGATATCGACCGGGCGCGGCGAAAAATCGATATCCATGGCGATCGTGGTGCCGCGGCCGCCTCGCAGCACAAGTATAAACTAGGCGTAATACTGTCGCCGGACGTCGCTGAAGTATAAACACACCCCATAGTGACGGAGCGCGAAAACGTTGTCTGTTTACAACCGCGTTGAAACCGTATGTTATCTTTGTGTAATTTTTTGTGAAATTTGTCAGTTTATACCCTATCCTGTTTCTTCAATCCGCTCTGTGAGTATCAAATCAATTTCTTACATAATTTTTAATTCTGTGCCCCTCCGGAATGGGATAGATCCTGGAATTTTTCCAACGATGTTTGTTTGCCACCGAAACTCTCCCCGTCAGGAGGCCCTTGAACATGCACCCGTACCCCTTCTGGCAGGGTGCAACGCCATCACACCACCGGCCCGGCGCTGTTGGATCGAACGCGACATCCACGATGAAGTTGTTAAGCATCTGTACAGGAAAAAATGTATACGCAGCTTGAAAAGTGATACACTTACCTTGCTCATAGTAAAGGCCTCTGAAGAATTTAAACGCTCATATGGAAGCTTATGGAAATAGAAATTTTCTGGCATATGATCGGCATGGAATGCGCCATGCACTCGTCTGAAATTTTGCATTTTACACTCGATTGATTGTTTTTCCGCTTGAATACTTGTTATAATTTCTTCACAAAGTTGATGTTTTGATTGATTTGAGCCTTGTTAAGGTTTGAAAACGTAAAAAACACACTATGGCTTGAAAAAAGTGCAGGGTGTCCTAAAAATGCTGGTATTATTCGAAAGGTTCTAACATTGCTGCTAGTAAAGCACTTGAAGATGTTTGAGACTCATATGGAAGCACAGTATAACGAGATTGCTGTGGCTTGCAAACAGTCAAGATTGCGCCATGCCCTCTCCTGAAACCTTGCATTTCAGGCTCAATTGGTTGTGCACGGGCTGAACGCTTTGTTACAACGTTGTTACTACTTGACCAGATTAACCTGTTCTGTGCTTCTTCTAACGTTTAGAACTTGAAAATCACGTGAAAGATGCTTGACATGCGAGTTTATTGATTACACAACTTAAATGTGAACAAGAACACCCATTTTCCAAGAGGGATTCTTTGGTCTGACGAAACAACATCCAAGCTGGATAAAACAACATCCAAGCTGGATAAAGAGGTTAATTGGCATAACTACAGCTACTGGACGACGGAAAACCTTCAAGGAAGCACAGCATAGGTTATCGTGGCCAAGTAGTAACAAGGTTGTAACAAACATTCAGCCCTGCACAATCAATCGAGTCTGAAATGCAAGGTTTCAGACGGGGACTTGCACGCCACAGATATCTTGTTACCCTGTGCTTTCATACAAATCTCAAACATCTTTAAAAGCTTTAGCTTAGCAGCAATATCAGAACCTTTTGAATAGTACCCGCATTTTTAGGATATCCTGCATTTTTTGCAGGCCGTAATGTGTTTTTAAGTTTGAAACCTTAAAAGAAGCACAAATTAATGAATAGGGCCTCTTTGTGAAGAAATTACAACAAGTATTCAAGCGAAAAACAATCAGTCGAGTGTAAAATGCAGGAATTCGGACCAGTACATGGCGCAATCCATACCACTCATATGTCGGGAAATTTCTATTTCCTTGAGCTTTCATATTTCCCCTTAACGTCTTTGGTACCTCTACCTTGAGCAAAGTTGTCACCTTTTAGACGGTGCATATATTTTTCTGAGACACCCTGTATACTCAATTGGCGAATAAGCTGAACACTCTCTGCAAATACTACAGCACTGCAGCGACAGACAGTGCCCGGCTAAGCAAGTGTGGACAACTGTGTGCTTAGTCGATGGTCATCTGCAAATGGTGTTTAGCTCAGCTGCCCGAGATGTCGTTGGATCCGGAAGAGGAGATCGTGCTCGACCCAGATGTCTCTTTGTCGTTAGAAGTGCGCTGTGAAGCCGTCTCCACACCGCCTCCGAAGATGTTCTGGCTGGTTGATGGTTAGTGTTGCTGTTACTACATATTATTCGGTGCCACTTTCATAGACTTTCGTTTTTTTCACTCATTCGTTCATTTTATTAATTTTTATTTAAATCTATTTAAACTGATTGACACCCATTTTTATTTTATTTATCAGACATCAACACACTGTCATGTATCACATTAATAATGTAAAGTAAACAAATATGTGCTCACATAAACCTACGATGAACATAATGACACTAAACACCATATGTCAGGTATGTCAGTTATGAGTGTGACCTCTTGATGTGTAGTGGATGGTTGGATCGTGACGAGGTCTGCACTCTGACACGGGAGCTTAGCCAGACCCCCATGCCAGCTACGCCGATAGATCTGTCCGCACACAACCTTTCCCGGTCGTTGCCGACAGGCTCAGAGAGGATCAAATCCATTACCGGGCTTTCTGCCTGACGGCTCATGACTCACTTCCGAAGAGATGATCGCTTCGATCTGAAAATAGATAAATAGTTCGGGTCTAGCTCACTTTTACTCGAAGATGTTTTAGGGATCTGATGCAGCTTAATGGTTTTGAGTAATTATTTCTTGAACTTATATATCGCAAACATTCCCAGTATTATACCAGAAATAGTCATCCATTTGTTAAGAGCAGACGAATTTTCAGGTCAGAAGATCCAGCCTGATCACGCCTTCTACAATGTCGTGACTACACCGCTCGACGATGAGAGGACGTTATCTGTAATCAGAATGAAGTCGAGGTTTGTTCATGTAGACCGTACTTGACGCGCAGTTTCTAGGGGTTTTGTTGAAGGACCCGAAGCGACAATTTGACATGCGCTGCGGTTACCCCGGCAGGCCAGGTCACCCGTTCGGTGTTCGTTCGCATCCGTGGACCGGGCAGTCCGCCGTCTACCGTGACGCTCCAGAGTGAACGGGGCGGCTACACGGTTTCTTGGCAGCCGCCGTCACATCCAAATGGAAATATTACGGTAAGGCCGAGGGGTACTGTATGACGCGATGGGTGAAATATGTTCAGTGATTATTGCAGAAGTATGTGGTCTACCACACATTCAACAAGGACGATCCTCTGTCGGACTGGCAGAAGCTGGTACTGGACGGGACGGAGAACAGCGTCAGGTACACGCTTCTACCGATCCTCTAGGCCCTCACACGCAAAGCTTACAAAAGCTCTTCAGGGTGCTGACCAAGACCGAGGAGGCCTTCTACGTGCGGGTGCAAGCGGCCGCCGATAGCGGACCTGGGGTTATCTCGGACATCATGGGCATTGAGAAAGACAGTGGGTCCACTGATGTCACCCTATAGTTTTTGGCAGTGCCAATTTGATCCTCGTTTGTAGCGCTTCCAATCAGCGTCTCGATGCTCTACACCGATCCACCTGATCGAGAGCATTTGCTCATCGAGTCCACAGAAAAGGTACGCGTTGTGGGCGTTCCAGGTGTTCTTTCTACCAGGGTTGGGCGGAATTTCTGTTTTCTGTTTTCTGGCAATTTTGAGCAAATTTTTTCTGTTTTCTGGAAAAATTTTCAAATTTTCCGCCCATTCCTGCTTCCTACCTTCCTAATTCTTAGGTCTCCGTTCAATGCGTCGCCTAAGGCGGACCGCACAAGAGTCCTTGCATTCAGTGACTAAGATTGTAAGAGGTGTCAATTTCTTGCTTGTGGAACCATCGATCTAGATAATCATTGTAGTGAAAAATAGATCGATGGTTCCACAAGTGTGTCAGGGAAAGTCCTCTATCCTTTGTAATCCACTCGTTCTTGTACCTACCCCTTCAGGTTCAATTTGCGAAAAACTAACGTTTTACTACAGGCTCGTAGAATTGCGGTTATTACAGGGTGTTCAAAAATAACGTGATGAAGCTTTTGTCGTCAAGGAAAGCGCTAATGCAGCATCGTTACCCTGCTCGGTCGACTGTTTCCACAAAAACTCGTCGATGTAAGGAGCTTAGCCATGAAGGTAATCGTTCAAGGCAAGGAATAACTCGCACTGCCAATACGCCGCAGATCCGGAATATAATCGAAAAGCGAAAATCGCGAATTTGAGGGTCTTCTGATAGAAATCGCCCGTTATATCTGTGTCAGTCGCACATCAGTGCATCGAATAGCCAGAAGGAAACGCAGACTGAAGTCCTACAAGTTCCATAACGTCCAGCTCCTGATGGATAAGAATAAGCGCGAGCGGCTCCATCGATTCCGACAGCTCAAGCTGCGGACCGCAGGACGCGGGTGGGAGCGAACACCGTCCAGCTCTTCACCGCGGAGTAGGCTCACAACCTCCAACACGGCGGGATTTGTTCCGGAGGGGCTCCAGCCATCATTTCCATCGCCGAGCATCGTAAAAATCCACAGGCGCTCATGGTTTGGGGTGAAATCTATACCAACGGAAAGACCCGTGGTTTTTTGGACGAAGGAGTAAAAAGCAATTGAAGATGTGTCCCGACGGGACATCTTCGAGGCTGTGGTACTTTTCTGGTTCCTGTAGCACTTCAGCAAGGCTCATACAGGGCGAAAAGCACGTAAGCATGGTCATTGTGCTAAGCCAATTTTCCGCCTCGTCATGTCTGCGGAATGGTAACCGCACTCCCCAGATCTGAGTACAACGCTTGGTCCATTTTGAAGGCGTCATCACTTCCTGTAGGCCAGAAGGAATCTCTGGGAGTGGGAGCGACTGTCTCCAGGTGATCTGCGGCCCATCGCCAAAAACTTCACCACGCGTCTTGACTTCTGCATTCGATCCAGGGTGGGGGGGGGCAGACTAATATAGTGTTGCCTAGTGTCATTGTTATCTATATATTGTTTTGTAAAATTGTGCGTTGTTTCATAGTTATATTTGAAGAAAACCTTCGTCACGTTATTTTGGAACACCCTGTATTGAGCCCGTTATGGCGTCAGTTGTATTAGTGAGCTGATAAGCAATGTTGCATATGCTGTTACAGGATGTTTTGTTGCGATCAAAACTCTCGCGCCAGGCGGTACTCGAACCCGCATCTTCTGCATTCCGGGCAGCGATGTTCGCCTTACACCACCGGCGCTGTTTGACCGCAAGTGGCATCAAACAGCGGCGGTGGTGTAAAGCGAACATCGCTGCCCAGAAAGCAGAAGATGCGGGTTCGAGTCCCGGCAGGCGCAAGAGTCTTGATCGCAAGAAAACATCCTGTAACAAGATATGGTCTCTCTACCAGCCGCTCCAGGCTTAAGCAAAAGGGTCGATTTAATGTTGTATACTTCATATATCGAGATCACCGAGGACGTGTGAATTAAGACCAACAATGTATTATTGTGTTGAAATTAGAATGTAGTAATAACTTACATAAACACTAGCAAGTGAAACTTCTGGTCTATGACAACGTTTCCAGCAATGCCAGTGCATTTGTTCCTGGAGCTGCTTTAAAATTTTTTGTTTTCGGTTTTCTTGAGTTTTTGGCTTTCCTATTTTCTGGGAACATTTTCAAAATTTCCCCCTATCCCTGCTTCCTACCTTCCTAATTCTCAGGTCTCGGTTCAATGTGTCGCGCAAGGCAGACCACGTCCGCAACTATTCTATGTCCTTACTGATATTGGTGAGGATCCCGAGGCTGAAGTGAGTCTAATTTCTGGATGTGCCATGTTTGTTCATTTAATTCGTTTTGGCTTTATTTTTTACATAATATTTTCTATCCTTTCTTACCCATTTGCCTTGTAAAATTTTACCTGGCTCGCTGTGCTGTTTTAAGTTTCTGGGATTTTTCTTTCGCTTTTTTTATATACCAGACGTTCAACGGCCCTTCGGCCGCCAAATGTTTTCTTGGAGCTTCCCACCAAACTCCAAAAACAGAACGACTTGGTTTACTGGTTTTTACTACCTTTCGACCTCCATCAGCAAGAAAAAACGGTCTCTCTTATTACATAGGATATCGCAAGGTAAGGTACTCACTACGGTTGACGTGAACCCCATGCTCCATTGTATTTGTGCAATTTGCATTCCCTAGTGTCCAATCTGCAGAAAAATCAATAAATCGATATTGTTCGGTAGGTCGATACAGTTAGGTTGCATCAGTTTCTCTCTGAACGCCATCATATTGGAGTAATTCCCACGAGCATTTGTAATTCATTTCGATGCAACTGTCGCCTGATCCCCACCAAAATGGATCCAATCTGAGCGAAAACTGGCAACTCCGTTTGAAAACTCGATACCATCAATCGATATAGGTCGCCTAATTGAACCCTACAACTTGTAGTGAAGTCGTTCTATTGGCCGTCAAAATCGCATGACTCCCACTCCAATGGAACAAATCTGAGCGAAAACCAATAACTTCGGCGGAAAATCGATAATATTGATCGGCATTAGTCGTCCCATCAAGTCCCTCTACCTTCTTTTTTTTGAATCAGACAATTTTCGTCCATTTTCATCGATTGCACGTGATAATAACCTTAACAGGTTTTACATGTACGCTCGGGTTACCTTGACATGTTCGACACGTTTCACAGGCTTACACAGGTTTGTGACACACACACACGGACAGACGGACTAACGCTTTTATATTAGTAGGATCTAGACCCAAGCCTCCTTATGCAATTGAGATGCAAATGGTGCAGAAACGTTTTTTGAAAATGGTTGAGCTGAAATAGGCATTCAGGTTGCTCCTACAATATCGTAAAAAATGTAAACGAAAGCGTGGCGCATCCAATAGCAGTCGATTATTGCTGTTTCTCCACTCAATTTACAGTACATTTGTACACGTCGTAACTTCAACAGACTTTTGTAAGTAGGCTCAGGATCAAGGCTCTTTGTTGTTTTGCTGAAATCAGTTGGATAAATTGTAACAGATTAGATTTAAATAGGCATTCAAATTGCTGTCATGATACCGTGTAAATATAGAAGGCCGAACGTGAAGAAGACGACGTTCATCAGCTCTAAGCAGTGCACTGGATCGATCTTAGACTGCCAAAGCGAACCGATCGAGAAGGTGGAGGAAGTCTGGTACCTCGGAAGTGACCTATCTGAGGAAGGAATTGTGTGCCAGGCCGCAGCCTGCTCAAGTGGAGGGGGTCCAGAGGCATCCTCTGGGACCGTAGATGCTCCAGAACGCTCAAAGGCAAGCTCTATAGAACAGTTGCGAGGCCGGCCTTCCTCTACGGCAGTGAGTGCTGGGCTCTGGGTAAGGCGCAGAAGCGGCAACTGTTCGCTGCGGAGATGAGGATGCTGAGGTGGGCAGTGGATGGACCAGTGGGTACAGGGTGCGGAACAAGAATGTTAGAACAGTGATGAAGACAGCCCCGATCCAGCTGAAGTTGAGGGAGCAGCGCCTGAGGTGGTACGGACACGTCCTCAGAAGACCAGAGAATCACCCCACAAAGTTGGCCCTAGATTTCGAGGCACCCGGGAAGGTCCGATAGGAACCCCAAGGAAAAGCTGGAAGGACGAGAGATCTCGCCGAAGTCGGCGCCACGGCAGACGACGCCCTTGATAGGAAGAAGGGCCACAGATCACAAAAACGGCGGACCCTGCGACTGCGGGGGGGGGGGGTTAAATGCTCAGTAGAAGAAGAAGAAGAAGAAGAAGACAGAAGGCATCCATTGGGTTATTCCTGTTACGTGGTAACTATAAAAGAGATGCACAGAAAACCAGTCAATATTCGATAGTGTATGACTTGCTTCATTTCAGGAGGACATTTGGCAAACGCTCCGAACCAGTGAGGAACAGGACCGCGTAGTTGGTCAAGTGGAATTCTCCACCTTAACTTCGAAGACACTCCACTGCAAGGCGAAAAACACGGCCGGCTCAAACTCGTCCTCACTGACATTCCTAGTAAAAAGTTGGTTGAACCTGCATTCGAATTCCAGATTCTGCCATCCGTAGATCACCTCGAAAACTTAGAGCTTCCACCTAAAAACCTGCTGGCAGAAGTGCGAAGCAGAGATATATCAAGCTTCTTTTCACATCACTTTCTTCAGAGCCAGGTGATGCACCGCGTGACATTCAAGTGCTCTCCATCGACTCACGGGACGTAATCATCGTCTGGAAAGCCCCGAAATATCCGAACATGAAAATCGAGGTAAGGGGGAGGGCTATTTTGGAACTGCATCACGGTCCCATATAGTTTGGTGGTTCTTTGTTAAACTATTTTTGTATTCCAGATTGAACACATATTTTATTTTAAATGTTTACTTATTTATTATACTCAAACGCACATGGCATCCAATCCATAGTCTACGTAACCTACTAAATACATCCGACCAATACACTAAATCTATGTGTTCCTTAACATTTGTTCCGTTTTCCCTTCTTACTCATTACCGTATTTCCATCACCTCCGATGAGTAAGGAGTTGAAGTCTTCCGACGACCGTGGACTTCGGAAAAGGGCGGAGACTAGTCAGCCACTGGAAGGGAGCGTGAAGATGCTTAACCCTCACAAGGGAAGAGTCTGAAGCGTATGTCTGAACGGGGAGAGCGAGTCATATTGGAGGAATCCATAGTCTACGTACCCCTCAATTAGTATGAAAAAAATGTGTTTCTTTTTTGCCAAGTCGTTAAACCCAAGGAGTGTGAGGTCCTTGAAGTTACAATGGAATGGAATCGGCGCCTCAAGAGTTCTGCGCCTGCGATGCATCTGGGTCGGAGCGCAGTGGATTGTGACGCTGCTTCATGCGATGAATGTCGGGGGTTCGATTCTCCTGCGCTGCTGCATTTTTGCATATCAACTGATTGGCTGAGATTTAGAGGACTCTGACGTCTATACCATTTTCAGACGTTTTCTGCGCATTTTTCCTGCTGTATACTGTGGAGAGTAACTTTCTTGCGACTTGTTTATTACTGACCGCCAACATAGTGATGTATAAACGTTCAGCATCAGTGATACACAGGCACAAAGTGCATGAAACAGAAGCACTGGTCACAATACGGACAGGGTCCTCACAGTTTGCTCTCATACATGGACCAATGACGTCGGCTCCATAGACGAAATCCGACTGAAGACGCAGCCTTACCTCCCAAGCAAGAGTTCCACCCGAAAATGTCCACTGCTTGCTTGGCTCTCAACGTATATAAGTTAATCTTGCGGACCCCAATCTTCTTCTTGTTCTCTCACCGCTTCTAGCTGTTCGTCTTCGTCAACTTTTCTCGAAGTCATTGGTCCATGTAGGGAGACAAGCTATGAGGAGCCTACAGCTTTTATACGCTGTCCGTGTTGTCACCAGTGCTGCTTCATGTACTTTGTGCCTGTGTGTCACTGGCGGTGAACGTTTATACATCATTATGATGAATACCAAAGCAGCAGCTGAAAAATTCTCAAAAACTCTGAAAATGGTCCCTCAAATCTCAACCAATCGGTTGAAATGCAAAAATGCAGCAGCGCAGGAGAATCGAATTCCCAACGTTACTTGCATGAAGCAGCGTCACTGTCCACTGCGCGCCGAGCTACTGACGGTAGTGGCGTCGCGGACGTGTGCAGGAGACCACAGAACTCGTAAGTTGGCGATTCCATTGTGACTTCAAGGACGCCTTAGTCCTTGGGTTTAACAACTTGGCAAAAAAATAAACACATTTTTATACTAACTGAGAGGTGGTGTTTCTTCCTATATGACTGGCCGTTCAGGCATACGCTTCAGACCCTTCCCTTGTCAAAGACGATGATATGCGACAGAAAGGTATGAAGTCCTTCTCAGAGCCATGCCTCCGCCTTTACCCGCCACAAATTGGGCAGAGTTGCAAGAGGTTGTCGTGATCCGCGAGACTTCGGATATCCTGGTGAGGGTCATGACTCATTTGAGCATTGCTTGCAGCAAGAAAAAACTGCAAAACATGAGAAATTCCCTCCACACATTTTTTGATTTGTTTAGCCTTCAATGCTCTCTGTTCATCTACTCCCAACTGAAAATTTTACTTTTCTTCATCTATATCACCCTATCCCACCTGGTATGTTTTTCATGACACTTGAAAAAAATGAACATTTCAGTCATATGAACTCCTTCTCAGTGACGACGTCGATGAGGAAGAATAGTACTGGCAGAAATACCGCACAAATAGCAGAGAGGGCTCAACAACGGTCACACGGTAAGCACCTGGAAGTGGGACGCCTGGCGCATTTTTTCCAAGGAAATTTTCGAGCGTTTTAGAAAAATTCTAGCGTTGACATGCGAAGCCTGTGTGGTAGTAGTAGACAAAATTCTGTCAAAACGTGATTGGAGGAGGAAAAGAAAACAGAAACAGAACTCCATCCACCTTCCATTCCTGCTACCATCCAAAAAACGAAAGATGACGTTTCATCAGGTTTGTTTACGTCTGGAGTTGCTGGTAGAGAGCGCAAAAGCTACCCTCGATATTCAGGGGTGTACGGTATATAATATTCAGGGTGTACGGTATATACAATTTTATACAATTCAAATTGAACACTTTTCAGATCAAATTGGACACTTTTCAAACCAAATTAGACACTCTTCCAAGCCTAAGCCTAAAACTTTTGAAATCAATCCGAACTCTTCCAAATCAAAATGAGTTTCTTCTGCATTAAACTAGAGACTCTCCAAAAATGTTAAAATAATTTTTTTTGTCCAAGGAAAATTTTACTATAACTTTCTTCGAAGTTTTACTTCATCTACTCAACAAATGAGCACATTGTTAGAAATTTTATAAAAATTTTATTTTTTAGGAAAACGATGAATCAAAGCTTGTTTTGAAGAGCAGGATGGCGATCATTTTCTGCTGCCAAGACAGAGATTGCGCCATGCACACGTCCGAAACTACGCGATTTTTTTTGATTGATGACAAAATTTCTGTTTGCATTCAGTTTCACGCCTGCAAACGGTGTAACATAAACAATTGAAAAAAAAACACACATGTCCTAACCTTTTTGCGGCGTGTGAGCAGTATTTACACTATCAATCAAATAAACACTGCGACTTGCTTGTCGAGTGCATGGTGCAATCTGGTATTTTAGAGCACTATATGGTTACTGCTTTGCTGCGCTTTTAAAAAATTAATTCGTTATTTTTTCTCCAAAAGTAAAAATTTTTTAAATTATTACACTCATTTGGGCAGCTAAAGTAAAAAAGAAATAAAAAAAAAGTTATATTGTTTTTGAACAAAACTTTATTTTAACTATCTCAGTGAGTCTGTAATTTAACCTGCCTAAATGTCATTTCGATTTGGAAGAGCTCGCTTTGATTTCGAAAGTCTTAGACTAGCTTAGAAGAGTGTCCAATCTGACGTGAAAATGGTATATATCGAACGCAATAGTTTTACAAGGTTGCTGTTTTGATAGAAAAAATAATTTCGGTTTTCTAAGACAGCTTCTACTACTAAATAATGAAGATGGTGTTAGTCAATACCGTTGCAGGATGCGTCATGGATTCTACTTTCACATATGTCATGGAAAAACTTTGAATGCATATTTGCCTCAGACAATTAGTTGCAGTTGCCAGCCCTAGACCGTTTCGGTGTTTCGCCTTTCCTGACCACGGAGGGATAGATCGCTTAGTAGGGCAAGGGGAGAGCCTGAACCAAGAGTTTCGTCTCAGGAACCATGCGCGAGTCGGCATCTCCTTCGACTGCGTACTGCGCCTGTTTATAGGTCTAATGCCCCGTTTATACTTCGACGTCTAGCGACGCGATGGCCACGCAATGAGACCAAATTGATCGATCGCATCGCACAACCAATATGGCCACTTTACGTGGCGTAGCATCGCCCCGCGACGAAGTATAAAGGGGGCATTAGGGCCCCCACAGACTTCTGCGGCAACGCCGCTCGCCGCTGTGGTTAAGGATAGGGCAGGGACGCAGAGCTCGCCGCCAGCGGCGTCCCTGCCCTATGATGAAGGATAGGGCAGCGACAACGCCGCAAAAGTCTGGGGGGCCTTTAGGCCCCGTTCACACTTCCAGCACCGGGCGATGCGACGTCATATAAAGTGGCCAAATTGATCGATCGCGTTGCTCGATCAATGTGGCCACCATATGTGGCATCGCGTCGCTCGGCACCGAAGTGTAAACGGGCTCTAAGGTCCCGTTTATACTTCATCGCCGCGCGACGCTATTGCCACGCAATGAGGCCAAATTGGTTGATCGCGTTGGCCGGCGTCGGTAGACAGAGGCCGACCAGAATGAATCGCGTGAACCAATCGCGTCGCTCAGCGTCGGATCAGGTCGCGCTCGAAATGGGTGCAATGCGATGGATCGCGGTGAATTGGGACGCGGTATGGCTCCTATCGGCTGATTTTCGCAGTGCGGACTAGCATTTGCTCCTGCGACACCTTTTATATGTTTTGCGCTAAGAAGCGCAAGGTACAACACATCAGCAACAACCGCCGAACAAAACCTACAGCGAGAAAAAGAAAAATGCGGAGAAAAAATGTGTAAACAGAGACCCGGGAATGTGTGCACAGTTGCGTGTATGCAAGTACGCAATGGTGCGTAATCGCGGATCGCGTCGCTGGCTGCTCAGAGTGCTCATCGTTGTGTGAAACAGCTCGACGCGATTAGAGGCATCACGCCGTTCGAATCGCGTCGCTCGGCGTCGAAGTGTAAACGGGCCCTAATGGGGTGCCAAAGATCGCTTGGTGCTTTGTTATTTGCGTTATTTTGGGATTTGATGGCGATCCTTCAAGCAAAGATCTGCTTTTCGGTTTTTACCTAAACATTTCAGATCCTCGCTACCCACCGACCAGCTGAAACCCTCCTATGACTACTACGTTAAGGTGCGAGCCATCAATGAGGCCGGAGCGGGACCACTTTCGGAGGCGATCCACTTCACCACACCAAACGGAGGTTTGAGTCACATTATTATGAAAATATGCGCGTTTTTTCCGCTATGGTCATGCCCATCAAGAGGAGGATCGTCTTGTTGGGAGGGGGTGGGTCCGAAGCGAGCTATTCGGTCCCGCATCGCCACCGCCTAATTTCCACGAAACGTTTCTCGTAGGTTTTCTCGTCGACTGTGCAGCGTGTTTTTCTCAAAAATTGGAAGTTTCAGTATTCAATGCTGTCAGTGCTTGCTTTTCTTAGTTCCCTTTACGAGACCCTCCTGCCCACGCTATTCTGTTCCCTTTCAAGAACACTTCTTTCACCTTAAAAATCGAATGCTATAATCTGCACTATCTTCGAAAATTTTTGAAATATGTCAGGACTGAGGCCGTACTCCTTCAGGTCCAGAGAACCCTCCGACGGGCGTGAGCATTGACATCAACGAGGCGAACATTGCCGTTGTACGTTGGGACAGGCCGAACTCAACGACTGAAATCCTTGTGCGTTTTTAGTTTTGAGCTTTTTAACACTTTTGTGAGTTTAGCATTTGCATATTCAAAAGCACGGTTCGGCCAGATTGTCCTTGTCGCTGTCTTTTTTAGTGACGTGCTTTGTAGTCCATGACGCTTTCTTTCTAGAACTATGTGATCTATTTCACAAGAGATCTCGGAATCTCCAACGAGGACTACAGTGAATGGCAAACCGTTGAGGTGCCAGCTACTCAAACTCGGTATGTTCTTCTTCAATCCATATAACTTACTTTTCCTTTTACTGTTGTGATCACGCGGTGCCGAGTCAACGAGTGAAGAGCATAAGAACAAGTGGGTTTCGCGCTCTATCAGCTACACGGAGCTCAAGGGGGACTGTCAGAAGGTACACCCGTCCCCTGCTGGCGAGGGGCGTGCGATCTTCCTCTCAACCCTTTGCTCACCCACCGCAACCCCCTTGGCTTCACCGGCAGTCTAACGGCTGCCTTACGAAACCTGTTGCATTCGGTGGACTCAACAAAATATTAGGTTGTAACGAATTAAATGACACTGGCTCGCGCCATTTTTTGGCGCGTCTTTACGCGTTTGATCAAGAACAAACCGTAACATGTGGCATATCATTTAGAAGCGCAAACTTTGCTCTACCGGAGAGTACCAAACTTTCTATGTAAAAGTGGGAAAACTTTAGAGTTTTATTGACTTTTTTGCAGATTGACAAAAGGGTAAACCGAGGCATTTACTTGTATGAATTCAAGCTGGGCACTACAGCTAAGGAGGCGGACGAGAAGATCAACGCCGCATTCAGTCAAGGATGTTCCACAATTCGGACGGCGTATCGTTGGTATCAGAAGTTCCGGAATGGAGATGAGAGCTTGGAAGAACATGAAGGTCGTGGGAGGCATAGTGATGTTGATGAGGACAAGCTGAGAGATGTGGTAGAGGAGGATCCACACAAAGGTACCAGGGAGATAGCGAAGGTTCTTGGCGTCAGTCACAACACAGCTGCCCCAAGGTGTTTGCGAAGCCGAAATTGCACCAAAAGAAAGTAATGGTGACAATATGGTGGTGTTCGCTGGGAATTATTCACCACAGCTTCCTCCCTCCCGGTGAATCCATCACGGCAGAGAAGTACTGCATTGAAATTGAAGAAATGATGAAAAAGTTGAAGGATATCCGGCCGGCCTTGGTAAACCGAAGGCGAGTTCTCCTTCTGCACGACAATGCTCCCCCCACGTAGCACGAATGACGTTGCAGAAATTGAATGAGCTGAGCATTGAAACTCTACCACATCCTCCGTTTTCTCCCGACCTCTCCCCAACAGACTACCATTTCTTCAAGCATCTTGGCGACTTCTTGGTAGGGAAAATATCCAAATACCAACAGGATGCCGAAAGTGCCTTCGAAGATTTCGTCAATTCCGGAACTTCTGATTTCTATGCTACTGGGATAAAAAGCTTGTGTCACGTCGGCAAAGATGTGTAGAATCAGATGGTTTTCATTTCGATTAATAAAGTTGCCTACAAGCCGAGATATTAACTGTTTAAATTTACAGTGGTTCAGTGCCATTTATATCGTTACAACCTAATAGCACGGCGGTCTTGATACTGAACATTTCAAATACATACAACTATACCTATCAGAGTTTAACGAAAATATATACTAAATTTTATTATAGCTAAAAAGCACGAGATGAAATGCAAAAATGAGATACACGCGAGGGAGGCTGACGGTGAGATACTTTGGACTAGGCTCCCTTTCCCGATGTGAACTAGTAGCGCATTTATTACTGAACTAACGATGAACTAAATCCCCGGGGGTTTGATAATTCAAACTCTCGATCTCTGCACAAGGGGATTCCGCCGGAGGAGTCGTAAGGGACGAGGCGGACAATGAGAAAGCGATGGAGTCACGAAGCGAAGAGGAGACAAACTGACAAAGTGACCGCCGCGGTGATAAGACCAGGCCGGTCGATGGCGGATCAAGGAGTTGATTGCGCGGTCAAAACGGAACATTGCCTCGCATATGCGACAAAACCTTTGACACGCAAAACAAAAGTTTCCGGTCCGCAGAACAGCGGCTGCACCTCCTGACGCCACGCCCCACAGCAGGGGCGGGTGTACCTCCTCTCGCGCTGCCGGGGCTCGACATTGCCTTACTTTCGTCGCCTGAAGCTGCACGAAAAACCCGTTCAACCTTCCAGAAACTTGAGAGGAAGAGAGAAGGTGTTTTCTTCTCGCCTCTGCTTTGTTTCCTGCACATGGATTTTGCACGCGTTGTGTTTCGTAGCTGCTTTCTTGCCATTTTCTCTGCCTTTTCAATCCTACTTGTAAATCATCTATCACAAAACAAAGCTGCGAAGAAAACGGACTGGATGAAAAGTACGGAAAACTAATATGAAACAGTCAAATGCAAGAAATGTCTAGACCTAGAAAGTCCAAAAATGTGAAAGGATGGTGGGGAAAACTGATGTCGCAAACAAACGAACTTGTCATTTAGCAAAAAAAAAAAGCCAACAACGCCATCCTTCCCTCCAGGGTCGGCCCTCGTTATGAGAGCTTCCATAGTTATCGGTATAAAACATATGCTAGAGTGATCTATCACTTAATATGTGACTTCTGCTAGTCATGGCGCAAGCCCAATACGTCTTGGAACATCCTAATGATAAAACTAGAGGCCGGATTCATCAACGACTAAAGCAATTTAACAGGGAAAATTACACCCGGAATCCCTGGTAGCGCGGCTTATGAAGCGATATGGTGAGGATAAGCCGCGTTATCTTAGTTTTGCGCTCTGAATTCTCTGTTAAAGTTACGTAAGTCTTTGACCCCATCCGAACCCAGGATCACAACCTTCCCGCAGCTGAGCTGGTATCACCCATTACAGGTACAAGTTCGACCATCAAGTCGGCCTCAAGCCGAAGACGTTCTATCGTGTGAGGGTGAGCGCCAAAAATGACGTCGCCGAAGGTCCGGTCAGCGAAACGAAAGAGTTCGAGACAGCGTATTCAGGTTGGTGGCCAGGTCGCTTTGGAAATTTTGGAAAGCGCTTCAGTTCGGGTAGCTTATTCTTCTCCCTACAGAGCTTCCGATTCCAACGGATATTCGGACGAAGGTGGCTGAGGACAATTCGGTTACAATCTCCTTCGTCGCCGTCAGAGACCCCGATGATCACTCCAATGCCGTCCAGGTAAACTAGTCCCTGTTTGTCATGTTCTTCTCTTCATACGTCGTCCTCGGTTTCTCTTCCTTAACAATCTTTTATACGGACCAATTACCTATTCAGATACCCATGGACCTACTAAAGTTTGTTCGTCACGAAAAATGTATTCATTTCTGTAATGATGATTACAAAATGGAACAAAGGCCTTGTACGCTAGGCTACTCTCCAAATTCCAGCGCTACAAGATTGAACTCGCCCGGTCGGACGATGTGCTGATGGCTCGGTGGTTCCCGGTGAACGCAAGTACTATGAGCATCGATGATGTGACGTCTGAGGTAAGACTTTGGAGAATGTTCAGGTGCTGACACATAAACCGAGGAGATACGGTTAATGGTTCGCGACACCGCAGGGTCAGTTTGTCCATCTTCCAGGATAGTTTCGTTCTGACCTGCTAAGGAAGTGTTTCAACCTTCCATGGAACTTCATGTTGAGACCAGGATCATTAGAAAGAGCTCGGAATGCTAATCACGAATATGGGTGTCAAAATTGGAAAATGAAATTCCTGGGGGAGTTATGACCTGCCGAAGTTCCGAAGTTGGATGGCCTCACCACAGGCTGGCGCTGCGACACCGCTGGCTCGAGAGTGGTGAATCACTGTGGTTCCGTAAGAAGGGCCCGCCTTGCTTCACACATTTTTTGTTTGTCCCACGAATGCCAAGTTCTTAGAAACACCTCCAGCTGTTCAGTATAAGATTTGGACTCTATTTGTGTAAAAAAGTAAACAGAAATGGCACCATAGCAGGTTGTTTGGCTTCAAGCATTTTTACAAGCGTGTATGGTAGTTTTTCCCGCTATTTAATCAGACGCGTGTCATACTTCAGAATAAAAGGTCATTTCGAAGATAAATTATGGTTTGCAAGAAAACGAGCAGCACTGGGAACCGAACCAGCGACCTCGCACATGACGAGCAGGGAAACTACCCCTGCGCCACCGCCGCAGGTGATGGGCCCTTCTTAGGGCCCGTTTATACTTCGACGCCGAGCGACGCGACGCCACGTATGATGGCAGCATTGATCGAGCGACGCGATCGATCAATTTGGCCACTATGCATGCCATCGCGTCATTCGGCGTCGGAAGTGTAAACGGAATCTTACGCAGCCCCTATGACTCACCACGTTGCACGAGTGTTCTACCCCCTCGTCCACCTGGCCCGCCCACCGCCGAACCCCTTGGTTTGCTCAGAGTCAAGTGGCTGCCTTACGAGATAATGGAGACGCAGACATTTGTCACGCCTTTGTTTAAAGGGCGGGGGTAGAACGCCACTTCGCCGGCTCACCACTCTCGCGCCAGCTGTATCGCACAGCCAGCATGTGGTGAAGCCACCCGATTTCGGCAAGCCATAACTCGCTCAGGAATTTCATTTTGCAATTTTGACACCCACAGTCGGCATTCCGAGCTCTTTCTAATGATACTGGTCTCAACTTGAAGTTCCATGGTAGGTCGAAACCCTTCTGGTTAGTAAGCATCTCCTATTATCGTTTTGGTTTACTAGAACCATTCAGGTCACTATCGCGATTGATGGCTCGCTGCTGGCTCGCAGCAGTATGTACTGGGTGAAGATCACTGCGGCTCTAGACAACCCGACTCGATTCGTGCAGGCATCGAAACCTCGCTGGTTTCGCACTGGTGACGGGAGTGAGTAAACAAACCGCTCCCAAACGTTGGGTTGGCATTTAATCTTTTATGGTGAACATCTCGGGTTAGGAATCCAAGGAGCGGGTTCACCCCGTATTTCTTCCAAACCTAGCGACTTTGTTCCTCCTAGAACAGGCTTAGATTTTTTGATTTTCTGCAGTTGTATGGTGTATTTATCCGCGCTCAGCGTTTTCTTTATAGGTTTTTTTGGATAAAATCCTCGGGTGTTGTGGAGAAAAACGGTGGACGCAGCCCCTCCCTTTTCAGGGTGGACTCGCTTTCTATTGCACCGATCTGATAGGTTTTATTTATTTATTTATTTATTGGACGCATATATTACATATGCATGTAAGAGAACAACAATAAGCAACCGCGGAACAACATTCAGTGACTCACAATAGAGCAAAACACAACAGCTTTTAAATATATTAGGTTGTCCCATAAGTCTTCGCCGTTTTTTTCAACGATTCACTGCAAATTTCGCCGGCGGTCTCTTGCATAGCGCTGCACAGCTTTCGAAAGAGAATGATTTGCTCTATCAGAATATGTATCGCGTTTCTTTTTTCCTCATGAATTTTGTCAATTTTTAGGTCGTTGAAGTGAAAAGGGAAAAAGTGAAAAAGTAGCCATTTGCGCACTTGTTCTCTCCGCTCAGGTTTGTAATTTTTTTGCGCAGTTTTTTCGAGCATTTGTAAGACAATGTTCAGTACTACAAGTATATGTGTTGGTGCTATTTGCTCATTTGTCCTTTATTGATTTTTAGATCATCAATTTGGGACCTCCGAAGGAGGATGGTTATTTTTGCCGACAGCTCCTGCTCAGTGGTTGGATTTTTTTGGGTTGGTGTTATATGTCATTCGAAAGAGAATGTCTTGCTCTATAAGAATGTGTGTCGCGTTTATTGATTTCTATTGAATGTCA
>CANDYH010001225.1:0-23185 GCA_947396885.1 Heligmosomoides polygyrus polygyrus | reverse complement strand
ATTAAGCGGCAGTTAGTTCGGAATAGACTCTACGATCAGCAGTGTCTTTCTGAAAATTGCGTTATTTGCCCAAGTGGAAGATTAGGCGATTGCTCAAAGATTGGAGCAATTTATCAGATCGAATGCTTGGCATGTAACGCCAAATACATCGGAGAAACGGAAAGAGCTCTTGCAGTACGTGTGAGGGAACATCTATTAAGTAAACGACGTGGATTGCTAACCAGCCCACTTGGAAAACATAGGATTGATGCGCATAACGGGAATGACTTTGAGGTGAAATGTACCATCTTGGCCGTTGTAGGAGACATTTCGGTAAGGAGAGCGTTGGAGGCATTCTGGATTTTCACAAGAAATCCAGTAATGAACAACCGGAATGAGTGTCTTTCTGTTACGAGTGACTTTCTGCCGTTTGTGCCCCATTGTGAACTGTAGAAGGACCGGTCGGCGACAGCGGTGTGCAGTATGCCCCATTCGTAACTACTGGCTTACTGACGTGGGCGAACATCAGCCCTTGCGGTGGATCCAATTGGTGAGTTCGTTTCTCCCACTTGGTCCCTCCCTTGTGTTCGTGGGGAAAGTCCGAAATGCTAGGGTAGCCAAGGCGCTTGGTGGGGTAGAGCGCAAATGAAAACTTATGCACCACGTTCAGGCCTCTGAAGACGACGAGAAGTCGAAACGTCAGGCCCTGCTAAATAAAGATCCACCTAAAACCTCGTGTTGGCACAGAAAATTAAACTGGCTGTTGGTACAATTCAGAATGTGAGAAGGCTTAGAACTTTAGGTGCATCATACCACAGAAATGTGCCATGCGCTCACTCAGTTGGAGATGCTTGTTGGATTATTTGTGCAAATACTGTTTTCGTCGACTTGGCCAGCGATCAAAAATTTTTTGGTTTTGGATGGAATGGTTTTTGTTGGTTTATTCGGAGTTGTTGCGGTTGTCTCTACAAAGTCAAGTTTTATATACAAGTGAATGGCCAGTAAAATAATAAACATTTTTGATCGTTCAAGCAGTGCAAGCTTTTTATTTGGGCACCCTGCATAGGCGCCTTTTAAGATAGCGTTTTTGAACAGGCAGTTTATTTCGGTTCTCCAAAAACTTGTCCAGCTTGATTTGAAAGGTGCTAGTTACAATTGTTGTATATGGATCTTTTATTAGTTGATTTTAATGGCTTCCGTCTTAATTAGAAAAGTGTCCAGCTCGAACTGAAATCGTCTCTAGCGAAACACAGTAAGCTTCGATGAGCTTTAACATAATAGAAAAAACAAGGAAATTAATGCATTATAGGTCAGGCACTTCTTACGATTTACGGCTTATCATTTACGATTTACGACGATTTTTTCGTAATTACGATTTACGATTTACGAAATTTCGGATTTCATTTACGCACACCCATGGTACATATTCACATCCTCAATGTCTTTTAATTTATTTACTTATTGGCGTACTTAACAAAGTTTAGCATCAATGATGCCAAAAAGGGAACGAATAAAAACATTTCTAGCACAAAACATAACGATCAACAATCAATGTTAAACGATGCATGAGTACTAGCATATCTTCGAGCACTTCACGGAATTCAACATGTGGTAGACCTTCTAAACACATCCACAGACAGTCTCGCCAAATCGTCGTACTTGCCAAGCAGTAAGTTGAATTCTTTGAGAACCCTGTAGGTTAGAAAATCTGACTTAATCCGTGACTTAGCAATTGACACTCGAAGCTTAAGCTTCTCTTTTATGGATTTTGTCAGCATCCCTTCAAAGAAAATGATCAAGTGATTGATAACTTCTTGGACAGAATTTTATACACCATGACAACATCAGCAGTTTTCCTTCTGTTCTACAATGATGGAAGACCAAAAAACTCAGACCGTTTGGAACCAATTGGAATCAAGCTATAATCCACTGAAAAACATCTTATCATGAGCTTCCTTGTAAAGCTATTTTGGACGCCTCCCAAAAGATCGAGATCCCTATTTTTAGATGGATTGAATACTGTAGCTCCAGTTTCAACGATAGATCCCACATAGCTTTTGAAAGCCCGTATGTAGATCTCAGGGATACAGGATTTCAAAGCCCTAAACAGGATATAGATGCGGAAACTTGCCTTCTTAACCAAAAGTTTGCAGTGCTTTGAAAAAGACAAATCACTCGTTATAATATAACCAATGTCAGGAGCTTCATCCACCTTTTTCAGAACCTGACCATTAATTCGATACATCGGCGTTGGGTATGATACCTAGATCCAATCATTAGAAAGTGCGCGTTTTCAGCTGCAAACGGCAACTCCCATCTTTCTGCCCAAGAACTAATAAAATCTATTGCCGTCTGGACGGACATTGAATCCTCAGCACCATCTATTCTTCTGTAGATTTTTACATCATCAGCATACATTTTACAAGTGACTCCCAAGTTAGTTGTGCAATTATGGAGTTCATAGGTATATAACAAGAATAAGATTGGTGATAAAACACCTCCTTGAACAACACCACTTAAAGCTGAGCGAACTCCGGAAAACTGGCCCTTAACCTTAACCTGATAAGTTCTTCCTGTTAGAAATTCTCGGATCCAGTTTATAATTGTGGGGTGAACCCCAATTGCCTCCAATTTGGCCATTAACTTTTTGACCGGCACTTTGTCAAAAGCCTTCGAAAAGTCAAAATACACAACATCTGTGCGTCTTTTCTTTTGAACAGCCCTTGACCAGTCATTCAACGAGGTAAGGATGGCTGTTTCTACAGATCTGCCCTTGAGAAAACCGTATTGGTTATCAGATATTACGCCATGGGCTTCAAGATGACTCAGGATGTGCTTTTTAAGTATTTTTCGAACGTTCCTGCAAAGACTGAGTTGATGCTTATTGGCCGGTAGTTCCTGGGATCATTTAGCAGAGCCTTCTTAAGGATAGGAGTCAGAAAAGCATGCTTCCACCTAGCAGGCACATCCACTCTAGTATAGCTCAAATTGAATATGCGCTCCAGTGGGTAACCAATGTAAAGAGCAACATTTTTAATGAAGCATTTAGCCAACACCTCAATTATATCGTCTCTGAGAAACCATGGCGCGGAACTCATGCGCGGAAAACGCGGCAAATCTGCAATATTATTCAATACGGAACTATTTTCATCAAAATGACTTTTAGTATATACTTTCTGGAAAACTCGTCCCAAAAAGTCCGCTTTATCTTTAGCTGTAGAAACCGTTTCACCACTCTCGTCGACCAGGCCGGGAACTACATTATCTCCCCCAGTCCGAGACCGAATAAGCCTATAAAAGGCTACCTTGTCTGCAGATGTGGTGACTTTACTTTCTACGTAGACGTAGTAGTAGCGATGCAAAGGCTTACTAAGTTTTGTGGACCAAAACTCGTATGAAGGCCAGTCTTTAGGTTTATCAGATAAACACGCCCTTTTCCAGTAGTGAAAACGGCGGAAAATCATTCTTTTAAGATGGATAGGGTAATTTTCCCAGTCGTCATCATTTAACTGTCTCATAGGTACATACAATTCAGTAGTGTGATGGAGAATTGCGAGCAGGGTTTCATATAGTTGATCAACGGTGGCTCCGGAGTTCATTATACCGATCCAGTCACTATCCATTAGGTACTTACCAATTTGGGAATAATCAGCTTTGTTTAAGTCTTGTACCCATATAACCTCCTTAACCTTAGGCTTCAAGTCTAACTCATACGTTATTGTAGCGTGGTCGCTAGTCCATAGGAGGCCCTACTTGCACAGTGCTGATGAAACCTTGCTGGTTACATGAAATTAAATCCAGAACTGAATTTCGGCTTGTGGGAGAGTATACTACTGCTGAAAACCGTAAGTTTCAAAAACCTGGGAAAAGTTCCTAGCTGCATGACTGCTTTGATAAGACTTTAGATCAGGGAGATTGAAGTCTCCCATCAAAACCGTGGTGAGCCCTGTGGCACAAAAATCGCTTATAGCCTTGCATAGTTGATGTGACCCTAAGACATGGCAATCAGGGGTTCTGTATACGCATATGATACGGAACTCTGCAAGGTATTCTTTGATGTCACATACTAGGATTTCGTAGCAGTTTCTTATAGATTCCTGAAACACTACGTTATGCGAAAGTCTTATTTAGCAAAAGTAGTATTCCGCCTCTTTTTTCCCAGTCCGATCACATCTGAATCCTATATGCTGGTTGCTGACAAAGCCCAAAAGAGGTCTGAGCTTATTTTCGCTACTTAGCCATGTTTCAGTCAATACGACGCATAAATTCATAACTAAAGCGCTGCAGTTCTTTACAAGCGACCTCACGTTTGATAGTAGGCCTAGGCAGTCAAGCAGTTAATGCATGGCGCATTCCATAAAATCTTCCTTAAAACGCTGTTTTAATCCTAAGAGTCTTTGTTATATGTCTCCTTATGATGTAAAATCCTTGCCATTTCGGATCTATTCTAGTCGAAGGGAGCGCCGCTATAAAAGTGAATCAGTCATAAATAGGGTGGCCCATCCCTGTTAGGAAATTGTATTGAAAGGCTCTAGTATGCTAGCTCTGTATGTAGCCGCTATGAAACAGCTTAATTTCAATTTTACCGTCGTCGACAAATTGACTGGGTAAAGTGCTCTCCTACTAGAATAGATACGATGTTTCTTCTTTTTCTCCCTTGTTTTCAGCAATTAAATAGCTTACTAAATTTTAAGACTATTAGAATGGACGTTTATGCTACAGTTCGCTTTCTTTTTTCAGTGTTTGAAAGTCTAGAACACAGATTTCGGGTATTATTTATACTGCAGAGTCATATTTATTTATTTATCTTCAAATAAACAAATGAATATTTCAAAGTATAGGCTAGACCCGAGATCCTGCATGGAGGCTTCACTAGTCATCTTACAAATTGTTGCCAGTCACTGGTAACTGGGTGTTACCATGGGTGAATAAGCGGCTTCGGAAAGTGAGACCACCATGCCTACATAATTGCTGGAGATCGTGTTCACTGGGGATTCAGGCTCAAAAGGCGTAATGAACGCCTTTACCTTCTCGGTCTTCACTATGTATCGCTTCCTCGGATTGCTCCATTGCATTTTTATCTGTGGTAGAAGTCGTCTCGCTGTCGTGTGATGTGATTTTTAGTCTAAATGATTAATCGTGTCTTGTCGTGGGTTCTCTTGTTTGACCGATCACCTTGTGGTAATTGTGGTCCCTCCCCAAGTGAATAAATTGAGTTGCTCTGCTTCATCTACTACCTGGCTTTGACTGGAATGAAAGTGCTGACGGCTCCCACCAGGTGTGGACGTTGCATTCGGCCGAACAGCGCCAGTGGTGTAGCATCGCAGAGCATTCCCACCCGGTGTGCCAGAGGATCGGGTTCGAGTCCCGCCCGGCGCTGGAGCTTTTATCGTACCAAAACATCGTTATGAAACCACAAGCGTTGCACGACATGGCGTATACAAACCCGAATGTCGTGCGAAACGCTTCCTTCCCGCCAGCACAAACTACTCGGAATGGAGTGGAAAACAAACGCTTCATTAGCTTTAATGCGACATGCCATGGATTTGAATGGATCCGTTGAAAACCAAGCTCGGCCGGCTCTAGTCTGCTGACTCTCATCGCTAAATTATTCCTCTTTTCCGCATAGAACGTCTTTTTATTCGCCTATCACCTAAGGAAACATTTTATAAGGGTGGTTGGGTTCTCTTATGATGCCATACCTCGATCGAACGTTAGGAATTTCAATCTCAAGCTTTCCTCCTTGGCACACCGCAGAAAGAACTTTGACCTAATCATGCTGCATAAAATTTTGACTAAGGCCTTCGGTATTCCACCTGGAGGGTTCCTTGCTGTGAGGTCGTCCATTACAAGGGGCGGTGCTTTGAAGTTAGTTGTGCCAAAAGCCAGGCTCAGTTGTAGGGTACATTTTTTCGTCAATATGGGAGCTTCCTCTTACATCAAAATTAGAAAAAATCATCGTCTTCCACATTCTTTATACTCCTTCAAAAACATTATCGTGAAACACCTAGATCCACAATGTTGAGCTTGTTGGTTGTTTTATTTGACTCTTTCATTTGTTTATAATATTACGTTCCTCTCTTAGTATTTCTTTACCTCTTCTGGATTATTTCTTGTTTGCAGGTGCAGAACATGTTAGCTAACATGGATTTCTATGTAATAAATAAATGAATAAATAAATAAATATTTATTTATTTATTCATTGGACTGCCTGGTTCGAACAATCTGGGAACATTTAAGCGAAAAATTTTTGTACAACATTCATCGGGATTTTGCCGTATAAGTATCACATAAAGACGGGTGAAGCGATTGCACTGTTTCACTAGAAAGTCTATCGAAATGCAAAGATGACGGTATGAAACTGCATTTAAATAATCCTTTAATCCGTTTGTGAACCTACTAATGCTATGTTGTCCTATGGGTTACATTTTGCCATAACATGTATTGTAGTGGTTCAAGAATAATGCCGGATTTAAGCCGCCACATTCAAATTCAAATATCTTCGCTCGAGACGAGCACATAAACTCAAAGGGCACTGATAAGCTGGTTATCGTTAGGTGTGTGATTTCACCTGTACCACCTGTCGCCCTTCGATGATCGAGTTGCTCGAGCGAGCGCCAGTAGCGTCTTCATTCTGTCGCATCCCAAGGTGCTCCAATGAATCCTTTTCGATGCTAACGGACCGAGACACCACGGACACGAAGAGCGTCATATTGTTCGTTCAGAGCTTTCACGAAGAAATCCGACGAACGGGCTCTAAAGATAGGCTTCCTGGTGTTCTCTTGATGTCCCTCGGAATCCAGACGGTGATGGTGTTCGTCCTGAGGGTGTCTTCGAGATGTACTACGTGGCTCCGCCCACCTAATTTTCGACGACTTGGCCCATGCGACAGCGTCTATGATCGTCGCACGAAGCTTGGAACTCCGGAGGCGTTTTCCCACCTGCGTGAATCGTGTCACTCCGAGCATTGTCCTCTCGATTCGACGCTGATCGCTTTCGTATGACCCAGGCCTCTGAGGCGCACGTTAGCGCAGGAAGAACAGTAGTTTCGAATAGGTGGGCATAAAGTCGGACGTTCTTCGTCTTCTTCACGACTTTTCTAACGCTCTTGAATGCTCTCCAAGCTGCTCTTGTCCTCCTGCTCAGCTCTGGCGCAAGCTCGTTGGCCATGTTGACTTCGCGACCCAGGTACACGTGGCTGAATCATTGGAGATGTTCTTTTCGTTGAGCGAGAATGTGGCGTTAGAAATTCGTTCGTTCCTCAAGAACATCAACTTTGTAAGATTCAGCTGCAGATGGTCGGTGTTTGATTGACGTTACATGAAATAGTACGCATCAAAAAGAGATACTTTCGCCGATCTCAGCTTCACAATTGACTCAGTACTTTATCTACAGCGTTAGAAAGCAATCTGTGGACACTTGCTGAAACGATATTTAGCTTTGGAGAGGTTTGTGCAATGCGCAAGATTTACCGTTCGCATTACACCTTGTCTCTCAAGAGTAGATTCCAACATTCGGTCCAAAATAGTCGGGCCTCTGACCACCTTTTTGTCTGTTGAACAAACGGCACTGAATTTGCAAGTGCTATCAGATATAGTTCGCATATGGATTAGCCCAAACTGCCGTAATGCTCCCTGGGATGCCTGGTTGTTAGAAAAAAGAGTTACGCTCACAGTAACTAACCACAATCATTCATTTTGTGCAGAATAATCTTTTGAAAATACCTGTGATGCGCTTTGGTTAGGTCTTCCTCCTCCATAATTGTGAGTTTCAAAGCAGGTTTCCCACTCTATTTCAGTGAACTATGGCCTACTTCGTCTACAAGGAGTTATGTATTGACTGCCACCCGTATACGTCTTGCTCCTGTTTGAAGTTTTCGATTGCCAAATGTATCATAGAAGGTGCGCTGGACGTTCGTTTAAGTATGAGTGAGCTGCGGGTGCCCTAATTTCTTTTAGTTTGCCAATGATCAGTTCTTATATTGAACTATCACGAACTAAATACAAGGCGCCTGAAGGAGTGTTAACTGTTTTGAAATTTCTCAACGGTATTAGTTATTTTGGGCGCGTGTAGCGCAGTCGGAGGAAGCGCCGACTGTCGCCTACACCCGATACCAGGTTCCTGGTCCGGATTTGCCACCCAGGCAAACCAAGCCTTCCATCCCTTCGGAGTCGGTGAATTGGTACCAGAATTGTCTGGGAAGGATAAAGCGCTGACTTGTTCATCGGCTGACAACCGCAAGTCATTGTATGGCCAAATACGCATTCAACTCGCCTCCACCAGATCCCGTAGAAGTAGAATGCGTGGCGCATCCTAAGAGATTGAATAACGCCGTCCTTTATCCTTTTATCCTTTATTGGGTATTTTAGGCGCGTGGCAATCGGACGATTCGCCGGCTGTGGTGTACGCCCAATTCCACACTCTCGGTTCGGGTATCCCACTTTTTGACAAATACCTTAACTGACCTTAACTGATTCACATCTGCAGTGGTTAGCCAAGCGAATCCTATGTGATATATGAAGTCCGCTGGGGAGAAGTACACTGTAACTAACCAAACCACCCAAAAAAGCTGAGATGGAAGATCCAAAAATATGAAACAGTCGGATGCTAAATGAAAGGCATGCAATATGTTATTTTCTTTTTTTCCTTCTTTTGGAGCACAGCGTGGCTGGCTTGCGATCTGTTTGCCGTATGCCTCGTCTAACGCTCCACCGATGTTTCCAAGCAGGGGTGCACATTTAACTGTTAACGATTTAACGAATTTAACAAATTAACGGCTTTTTTTCGCTAAAATCTGGCTTAACGACTTAACGGAAATTTTTAGAAATTTAAAGAAATGTTTAACAGACTTTTTTCTCTGTGAGTTTATCACATTTACCCTTAGTCTTCACTAATGTTGCAGGTCTCATCTTCCCTATTAGGACTGTTCCTAAAAATCTATTGAAATCAGCCAGAATACAGGGTGTCTCAAAAGATGTATACACTGTTTGAAAGTTGATGACGTTGCTCACAGTAAAGGTACTGAAGAAGTTAAGAGATCATATGAAATCCTAAGAAAATATAAATTTTCTGGCACATGAATGGTATGGATGGCACCATGCACTCGGCTGAAACCACGCATTTTACACACGATTGATTGTGTTCTCCTTGAATACTTATAATTTCTTTACAAAGTAGCTGTATTGATTGATTTGTGTATTTCTTAATGTCTAAAAGTTAACAACACACTACAACTTGCGAAAAACCCAAAAAATGCAGGTAGTATTTGAAAGATTCTAACATTGCTGCATTTGAAGATGTTTGAAGTTCATATGAAAGCATGGTGCAACGAGATTTCAGTGGCCTAGTCAAGATCGCGCCATGCCCCAAACCTGGCATTTCAGACTCGATGGACTGTACAAGGGCTGAATGCTTGTTCCAATCTTGTGACCACTTGACCGATTAACCTGTGCTGTGCATATAATACTTTTTTAACATGTTGATGACTTGCCGCACCTTTTCGGCAGTGTGGGACGGTGTGACACGATGTCGTGTCACAGTCTCGTCGTTTCAAAAAAATGGGTTGGTCCCACATACCAGACACGCGAAAATCTTGCGTTCCACGACGTGTTGATATTCCACTCATAGGCTTTTAATTGCACTTTTATAAATTCTTTCTGTACTTAGTGGGCTGGAGCCCGCATCGAGATTGTATATGCTCGTAGAGCAGTCACACAAGACATTTCGCAAAGAACTAGGAAAGGGGGAGGAACTCCGGGTACCGCCTGATCGCCATTTTAAGATGTCTTGTCGGAGAACATCTTCCATGGTAATTTCATTGCTGTTCTTATTCCACACACTGTATATAATTTGTTGCCGAATGCCGGTTTGTTTTTCTGTGTTTGATGATGTTGAATTTTTTGACGGGTGGGTATTGATCGGTCCCACGAGGTGTGGATGTTGCGTTCGATCAAACGGCGCCGGTGGTGTAATGGCGTAGAGCATTCCCGCCCGGTTAGAGGGAGGTGCGGGTTCGAGTCCCGCCTGGCGCTAGAAGTTTTGATCGCAACAAAAGATCGTTATGACAGCTCACAACCTCGATACCAGCCACTTGAGGCTTAATGAAACTGATTTGAATCGTTGAATTCTTTATTTTACATTGCAGTGTTACACTTCATTCCTTGAACGTTAGCTGTTGACCTCCTGAAGTTGAAACGTATAAGGTTTTCCTTGATTTTTTCATTTAAAATAATGGTTTAATTGTACTTTTTAACAAAATTTAACGATTTACCGGAAACTGAACAAAAATTTTCTGTTAAAAAATTTCGTTAAAAAAAATTAGCGCACAGGATTTTGTGTGCACGCCTGGTTCCAAGTAGTAGACCGAGTGGTTCGCTATCGGTTTTTGTAGAAAAATTGGAATCTGGACGACACGGTCTTGAAAGGGTTGCATCACGTAGAGTTCTGGAGTTTTTGAGGTGTGCACCACAGCTGGAGCGTTCAACTGTATGTTCCACTGGTAGCGGAGCATAAATTGTGTGAACGTTTCCCACTCCTTCCTTAATAATTGAACGCACGAAGTGGGAACAAGTGGCAAATATTTGTAAGAAGCAAAATTTCAATGAAAATCTGTGCCAGAGTCTACTGCTCTTTCTTTTCCGGCGACTTACAAGCATTCCATGTCGTTCAGATCCACGAAGTTCCGGTGAGCATTCCATGGCTGTCCCAATCGCAACAGGGTGCTGCCAGATGCATTGTGCCTGGCGCTATCCGCTGTGGTGTTTTCGTGTATGCCTTATTCATGGAGGATTGGTTTCCAGCTCATACAACTTGCTGGTTGCTGCATTTGACACTTGCAAAGGGATCCTGCATACTCAAGCAGCTATACTGCTTCATTATGCAGGATTTCTTTGCAGCTCTACTGTACGCTGAATTCTCGCAGCTTGAGCCACAAACTGCTTGAGTATGCAGGAGCTCAACGCACAGCAAATGCGTGTTCAGCGACCTTTTTAATCCACTTGTTTTCACATCGATATCAAAGGTCGGACGAACGTTTTGCACTGACCTTCTCGTTGATTGCGCTAAATCGAATTCTACTCAGAAAACTGCTTCTCCTTCGTTCGAAATTTTCAGCAAATTATTGAAAATTGTCGCTGCCAAAGGCTGGGTTCCAACTCCGAATTGTTGATGAAATTAGGACCGGCCTCGCGCGGAGCAAGGCCTTTTCTGGCAAATTTTCCTCGCCAGCCTGCATCCGCCCGGACGCGCTACAAAGCAGTGCTGCCGTACTGGTTTTCTAAGAAGATTCTCTATAGAAAAGCGCTCTGATAAATTATTCTCGCGAATTTTTGAAGCGTGTTTTTTCTTGAATTTAAAAAATGCAGCGTTATACACGATTGTTTTTCAATGAATAACTTTGAATGTGGAGCTGCACCAACTGATATTATGACTCTGACGACCGCGCGACTTTCTAGTGTCTGGGGCGTGTGAGCAATCTATTTTTTGAAACGTCAAGAGCTGCATTTGTCAAATAGTTGTCGAGGAGCTCAATAAATCAGTAACCGAAAGATGCTTTCATGGACTGCACTTTTTGCACAAATGTTTAGGGGCGTCGTTAGCGGAATCTCTTCCTTTGCAGGATGCGCTCCGCATTCTCCGTACTTCCATGAGATATCGTGTAGGCGATTTGAACTCGTATCTGACCTACACAGTACTTGCGGTGACCAGCCGGTGTACAAGTTAGTGATTTGCCTTTGTCAGGCAAATCTGGTACCAATTCATCTACCCCGATGGGATGGAAGCATTTGTTGGAATGGACAGGAAATTCGAACCAAGAGCTTACTATCGGGTGCACGCGACAGCCGGCGCCTCTTCCGATTGCGATAAAATGAGCTCCTATCCGCTGATATTTTACGTATTAGGCTGGAAAAAGTCTTTTCATTTTTTTTCAAAGATTTATCACTTCACAACTACAATGACAAATCAATTGAGATAAACTCCATTTTGTCCACTACACTTCTCCAAAGACTGGGTACTTTTCTAAGTCCTCTCGCTTAAAGGACTGCAGTTCTGGAGTCGAACCATTGCTGAATCCAATTTTTGATGTCTTCGTCCGTTTCAAAATATTTCTCTCCAATTTCTTGCTTGAGAGCACGGAAGAGCTAGTAGTCGGTAGGGGCGAGGTCAGGGCTATACGGTGGATGTGGTATGACCTCGCAGCCCAGCTCCTTCATTGTTTCTCTTGTGAGTCTTGCAACATGTGGTTTTGACAGTCTGACAGGGCATGAGAAATCCCAGCTCCAATTGTCCATGCAAAGCCAAGATTCTTCAGATGGATTCCCACTATCCTATGAGACACTTTGAGCTTCTCTGCCAGTTGACGTATCGTCTGCCTACTATCGGTACCAGGAAGATGGAGTAGTTCAGTGTCGTCCGATTAGTTGGCCAGCCCCCTTCTTATTGTAATGGGCGTAGAAAGCCTACGGGCCTGCGGGCTAGATATTCTGTTTAGGGATTTGAGGAGAGGCACCACATCACGCTTTTGGCGGCCCGTAGCCCAGTGCACGACTTATTAAGCATAAAGAACAGCATTCTACATACTATTGGAGAGCTCATTATATGTGCTTTCTAACTATGTATATAAAGGATAAACGAATCAATTTTTAAAATTCAATCCTCTTTGGGATGCGCCACGCATTCTACTTTCTACGGGATGTCGTGGAGGCGAGTTGAATGCGTATTTGGCCATACATTGACTTGCGGTGGCCAGCCGATGAACAAGTCAGCGCTTTATCCTTCCCAGGCGAGTCTGGTGCCAATTCACCGACCCCGGAGAGATGGAAGGCTTGGTTGGCCTAGGCGGGAAATCCCAACCAGGAACCTGGTATCGGGTGCAGGCGACAGCCGGCGCCTCCTCCGACTGCGCTCCACGCTCCATTCAACTATGTATATGCATATATATACTTTCTAAATACAGAAACTTTCATTAAATACAGCAAAATCTTCAATTCAAATTTTTTTTTGCTAATGGAGCAGGTTCGATTTATACGAAACTTGGCAAAAACACAGTTATTCCATACAACCTGTAACCATTTATTGCGAATGCAAGTCGATTGATAATTCAAATAATTCTAGGACATAATGAGATCTTGTGGCAGAACCCCTTTTGGTTTTTTCTCCACTCTATTCTTCATTCTCTGGGTGTTTGTTATCGCATGTACTTTCTGTTATTCTATAGAATATATAGTAGGATGCTTTGGCCTGGATCGTTATACAATGTCATGTCATTCTATGATATCATTCTATGATGTCATTCTACACCCTTTCCAATTACATTGTTCTTCACATGGATTTTAGCCATGCAATAAATAATAATAATGTATGGAATTTAATTCAAATCGTTTTCAAAAACAATTTGGTCTTTATTTTTAGACGTTTATCTGGATTTCCTAAAATCTTCCGGCTTTAGATGATGTCGGGGAGCTTCTTTTTGGGTCAGTCACTGGGCAAATCGTCGCCTGTTATCATTTGGTACCCATCTCTCATCCAAATCCCAATCTGTTCGAGAAACGTATCGTGGCATTTCGCAAAAGATGAGCCGACGATGTATCAAGGCGACAATTTTTCTGGCTTCCGTCAATTTAGCTTCTTTGCCCTGCCAATTCGCTTCAAATACTATAATGCATGCGACGTCGAAGTCCTTGGCAATATTTCACGTGACTTTGCGTCGATCAGCTTCGACTGTCGCCTTCAATGGATCATCATCAGCGGCTGTCATGTGATTCTTCTTCGATGCTGGTGTCCCTGGCACGAGACTTTTGGAACCAGCGTTGTACTGTGCATTCGTTGATACTTTCATGGCGCCATTCTTCATTCATATTTTGAGCGGTTTGAGTAGAAGTCCGGCCCGTTTCAACCCGTAGAGGTAAATTTGATGAAAGTCCCATCTAGACGTCTGAAAATAAGAGCCAAACTACTTTTTAAATAAGCGACTTGATTTATATTCCATCTACATATTGAGAAAGCGCAAAGAATAAGCTTTTCAACAATATATTTAGTTTATTAAAAACTGCTCTCTGCCTAGTAATAGGTTGTGCACACGGCTGAATAATAATTGTGTTCAGCTCGGTGCTGCATTGCATTGTTCAAGAAACCAACAGGATTCTTCAACTGTAACTCAGATGCATTCATCTGATGTTCACTATGGAGAAGACTCTGAAGTGCCCTACACGCCCTAGTAATAATAAACATTTAACCGCCATTCTTCGGAAATTTAGGCATATCGGAATAGGAGTGCTACACCGCAGTCTAGAGGAACATCACCTATATCACCTGTATCCCCTGTCGTCCCGTTGACTATCAAGTTGGTCGAGCGGGCGCCAGCAGCGTCTCCATTCGTCCCGGTCGCGTGCCAGAGTATTCCAATGGATCCTCCTCGCTCGAGGGACACGTAGAGGGTCATACCGTTCGTTCAGGGCTTTCACGAAGAACTCCGACTAACGCGTTGGTGTTCTCGACATCCCGCGGAATCCAGTCGGTAACGGCTCTCGTCCTGCGAGTGTCTGCGAAGCGCATTACGTGGCCGGTCAACCTAATTTTCGACGACTTGGCATATGCGTTAAGAGCGTTTCTGATCTTCGAACGTCGGCACCGCAGTCCAGAGGAATGTAGTCGGTAGCATTCGCCAGAGCCCTCTACTTTCTAATAAGGGTAGCTACATCCATGATAATTGCAAGGAACATTGCACTAAGGGTATGCTATAACACTTAGTATGTTGTTCTGATTCTTGCCTTTTATTTTAGACATACTAACCATTCTTCAAACAGTTAGTGCCCTATTATTATTAGATTGCCTACCTCTGTACTATGCTATCAGTTTTTCCACTGCGGAGCACTATACTTTAGAGCGATAAATGTTGTGAATGATGGGGGCTCAGCAAGTGCGCTGTGGTGACGCCATGAGAATATTCTCAGAAGTCGTTGCGGAAACGAACGACCTACACTCCTGGAAGTGCTTCAATCCGTTTTAGACAGGCCTCACCCAATTTTATTAGCGGAAAAGTGCAGTTGCTGCGATTCTGAGAAATAGGAGATGCGAACGCGAATGCCTTCATTATTGAGCACATTAGAGGTCTCAGATTCGCCTACTCGCCCTACCTCTGGGATTATTCCTCTCCAAGTGACACCCATTTGGAAAGGGATAATCGCAGAGGTAGGGCCCGTGACAGCGCTGTCGGAGGAGCGCTGTCGCGTGCACCCGATTTCAGATTCTCGGTTCGGGTTACCTACTCCGCCCAACCTGGCCTTCCATCAAGGTATAAAGTAGAGGTATCTAATGCATAGGTAAAATATTAACTTAAGGCAAACGTTAGAAAACACTGCATTGGACTAGAAAACGAAGGGTGTCAGAGGATTAGGAAGGCCCTTTTTAGGGTGCGCCACGCAGTCTACAAGGTAATGCGTTCAAATCAGGACAAATCACACTTTCTCTTTTCAATCAAATTTATTAACACAAATTACGAATGAAATAGAAAACTCTTTTACACATACCTCAAGAGTAAAATTACTCAGGGAAGGGTCTCAGGCGTAGGTCTGAACAGGGGAAATGGATAGTACTGCGAGAATCTCCACCCTTCACAGAGTAGAAAAACATGTTGCGCTTTTGCTGGGTCCTTGAACCAAAAGAGCTACGGGCCCTCGAAATCTGGGGAGGGGGTACAGTAGCGCACCGTCAGCACGTGCTCACGTGCATGCGTGCTGTTTGGGACGGGTGAAAGGCTCTGCGGCAAGCGAGTCGGTAGCTCAGCAGGGTGCGGGGGTATCTCGCAGGTGCTGGGGCTGCTCCAGGACGTAACTCCAACGCGACGCCGCGCGCCAGCCGCATGCGACGTCGCGGCGCTGAAACGCGGACATGACTGTGACGAGTGGTTAGCCGCGGAGCACGAGATTTTGCCAGTGTTCGAGCTCCACGACTAGTTTTTTTTTTACCAAAAGGAGCCAGAAATGAAATGGAAGAGGAACTCTCTTGGTGGAGGCGCTTGCAAGAAAAAAGAAGCAGTAAAACACCTCTGCCTCTGCTTGTAGAGTGGAGAAATAAGGAGATCCTTAGCGTTTGCTAAGGGGGAGGGGGTGCTTGCCAACAGCATTGCACGTGGACTGTGACAAATGAGTTGGTGACGTTCAAGTGTAGCGTAAAGTTAGAATTAAGGGAAAAGTTGTGGATTAGTGTGCTCATCCCCTCCCAATAGAAACTTACAAACACTTGCTTCCGAAACTTTTGGATAGCAATCCCCTACCAGTTCGTGTTCCGATTTTCCCTCACCAGATCCTTGACCATTTTCCTTTTCATTTGAAATGGATTGAGTCTGATTCCTCCCGAACTCTGTTAACTGTTACTCCCACTTCCCTACCATTAGGCATCAAACTTGTCTCATCATCGTCTCCTGTCTCCTTCCTTGTTCGACCTCGCCGGTGTGCACTCTAGCCGTCCCTGTCGGAGGCGGTCGGACCGCGACAAATGGCCCAATTTCGTCGCGACGCCATTGCAGTTCGCGCGGCGTTGGAGTTACGTCTGCCCCCATGCTGGGGCAGGTGTTCGACTCCCGTGCTATGCAATATTAGCATTTTTCATGATTGCCATCTCTAGTCACCCATACATGCTGAAGCACAGCTCACAGAAACCTTTATTTGTCAATTTAGAGTGAAATAAATGTGTAGTAGATGTGTAGGAAGTAGGATGATTTAGACTGCCATAAGGCACGACTTTCAAGACACTACTTTCACGACTCCAGAGATCGAGGAGAGGTCGAAATTTTTTTCGCACAAACCTCGCCAAGGGGGGTGATTTGGGGTGCTAATCAGGGGTGCACACAAAGTTCTGCGCGTTAAATTATTTTAACAAAAATTTTTAACGGAAATTTTTCGTTAAATTTCCGGTAAATCGTTAAATTTCGTTAAAAATACAATTAGCTGCAAACTGTTATTGCAAATAAAAAAACTCAAGGAAAACGTTATATGTTCTATCCAAACAGATCAACAACTAAATTTTAAGGAATTTAAGGAAAGAATTTTTAAAGGAAAGAGTGTAACACTACAAAAAACTTAAACAATTTGTTATCAACAAGGTGTGGACAGTAAAATAATTAAACCTACGCAACAAATTATCTTCCTGGTATTGAATAACACCAGGTATGGGATTTTCAACCAAGAGAACGGCACTTAGTGGGCTGGTGCCCGCATCGACAAGGCATCTCAAAATGTAAGATTAGGCAGACCCCGAAGTTCCTCCCCCTTTCCTGGTTCTTTGCGGAACCATTTTGTGTGACAGCTATACGAGCGTGTACAGCCTCGATGCGGGAACCAGCCCGCTAAGTACCGAAAGAACAAATGAAAATACAATTAAAAGCCTATCAGTAAACCGTTAAAAGGTTGACGAACGCAAGATTTTCGCGTGACCTGTGCATGAGACCAATCGATTTTTTACATCGTCGGAACCCTGACACGACATCACGTCACACGGTCCTACACGGCCGAAACGCTGTGACACGGTCGTTGACGTATTAACGCTCAGAAAAGTGGTTTTCCAATTTTTTTTATTAGGGCGCCGTGTTGCGCAGTCAGATGGGGTGCCGGCTCCTGCATGCATATCCTATAGCAGGTTCCTGGTTCGGATTTCCCGCCAGGCCAACCAACACCCCTCGGTGAATTTGCGGTCGGTGATTTGGTAACAGACTTCTCTGGGGAGGATAAAGCGCTGACTTTTTCATCGGCTGACCACCACAGGTGATTTACTACATGGCCAATTACGCATCTAAATCGTCCACAGGACATCCCGTAGAAGTAGAACGCGTAGTGCATCACAAAACGGATTGAGTGACGGCGTTCTCTATTCCTTCACTAGCGTTTTTCTCAAATCATTTAAAATACGTCCACCGACTGAAAACATTCTCTCCTTTTCGAATACTTTAGGTGGCGAGCAAAGTATCCTTGGATAAGCAGCGCCAAGTGAGGATAAGCATATCTTACGAGGAGGTCAGACCACTAGCTTTGTGGATTTGTTGACGTGCTTGGAGGCTCGAAGAAGAACTTTTCTAGCTCCAATTGCATTATTTCCTAAAATTTAAATGCGCCATATAAGGCATGAGAATAGCATAAAAACATCAAAATATTTTTGATGAGTTCAATAGTTTTTCAGAAATAGTCCTAATTTGGAGGATGAGGCCTGCAATATTAGTGAAGACTACGGGGAAAATGATAAACCTACTGAGAAAAAAGGTCCGTTAAAAATTCCGTTGAATTTCTAAAAGATTCCGTTAACTCGTTAAGCCGGACTTTAACCAAAAATGCCGTTAATTCGTTAAATTCGTTAAATCGTTAACCGTTAAATGTGCACCCTGGTGCACATTTAACGAATCTGACATTCGTTTTTCAAATTTCGGCCGATAACGGTAGGTTATGGTGGGTACGGGTGACGGTGCAGTACTGTACCCCCAATTTCGAGGGCCCGTAGCTCTTTGGGTGCAAGGACTCAGCAAAAACGAAACATGTTTTTCTTCTATTCGAAGGGTGGAGATTCTCGCGGTACTATCCATTTCCTCCATTCAGACCTACAATACCGCTCGCGCCGCACGGTCAAAAGTGGGCGAAAAAACGCCAACATAGCGTCGCAAAGCGTCGCACGCTCATAACTCTTTCAGTTTTAGGTTTCTTGAATAAAGGTTGGTACCATTCGATTCGCCTCTTCGAGATCTACACAAGCATGTGCAAAACTTTACCGGAACACCCGTATTTTCGCCGTGGGTGGTCCAAAATTGGCTGGACGGGCGATTAGAGCAGCTTATTTCCCAGGATATGCGTGCTTTCGGAGTATCTCAAAGATGGCGTACGTCGCCAGTGCTCTGTCATGCCAGGAATGCTCCGAGAGTGCGCCGTGCACAATGCACACAGAACCTAACCTATCAATCGAGTGGGCGAGCGCATGTCCCCTTCGCTTCTATCTTCTCTCACTGGGAACTGCGACGTTTTCAAGACTATTTCGAGCCGTTTGGAGAATGTTATCAGAATTTTCCCACCACCCCACTCAGGATTAGCTCCAATATGTCCCAGCGAAACTTTGGTGTGCGCCGTGAACAATGCATACAGAATCGAACCTTTCAATTAAAGGGGGGGGGACATCTTGTAGACCAGGGGTGTGCGTAATTACGATTTACGATTTACGATTTTACGATTTACGGTGATTTTTGGCAATTTTTTTACGATTTACGATTTACGACATTTTGGGTCGTAAATCGTAAATTTTCGTAAATGTGATCTTAGGTCAACGGATGACAAACGTCCACATAACGTGATACAATTCGGGTTATGACGATGTACTCACTTTTAAAGACTTCGCTCGTAGCTCATTGCTATTTCCTAGTTACTTTTTTATGTTCTTCTGTGGCGCTGTGACAGAACAACGCAACTTTGTGGATAGCCCGCTCGAGTTAATTCCTGGCAATAGAACTGGGCTAGCCTTTTTTCTGTTCACGCTCTAGCACAACATCTCACATTCGAATGGCATGTGAGCATTTCGTTCCAGTCCACAGAAAAACATGAAAATTCTCCTTGCACTGGAATGAAGATGATCGCCTGCGGAACCATATTCTATGCTGCAACCACCACGAACTTGTAACTTTTTCACCACCTGTTCACCACATAAGCGACCCTGTCCAATGCACATGAGGAAAAATCATGCAAAGTCATCAAGGAATATTGGACTTGATTGGAGGCTGTGGAATAACTGCTAAACTGTTGGAAAGAGTAAAACAATCATGTTTCAATCTGATTGTCACTACACGTCATGGCGCGGATTCTGTTTACATATGAGGTGCGCCTTAAGCAAAACGTCTGACATTTTCATGATAAAAGTGAAAATGTTTGTCACTTTTTTCAGTGGGTTGATTGAGGCTGTTGGGTTCGCCCTATTCGATCCGTTCAGAATCCTAAAGTGCGCAAAAGGTACGATGGCGCTTGTTACAAAGGTAGTGGAGAGCAGGACTGGCGAATGCAAGCAGTCATTAATTTGTAATGCAATATTTGGGAGTTTTCGAAATCTAACAAGTGGAAGCAAACATGCGGGCAAAGAAAATGCCGAACATAATTGGTTGATATCGTCGGACGAAGTTCTTTTATTCCAGAAGTTGTGGATGCCTTCAAAAATGATAAAATACAAAGCATGCCCTTGACCAGTCCCTGTTTGAGATGCCCCATTCATTCTCTCTACCTCTATGGGATATCGTAGAGGTCATTTAAGTGTGGGATTGTGCTATAGAATGAATTGCGGTGGACAGCCGATGTAGAGATCAGTGTTTTATCCTTCCCAGGCAAATCAGGTACCAATTCACAACCCATCAGGCATGGAAGACTTGATTGCCCGTGGTAGGATCGCAATCAAAAACTATTGTGGAGCACGCGATTGTCATCCTCCTCCGAGTTCTCTACCATGGGTCCCCCTATATGTTTAAAATGCACCTTGTATGAACCAGTTAAACCACTTTCAATTCAAGCTGCAGCTTGCTTTCCTGCTTTACGTCTAAAGATTGCCACACAAATATCTTCTTTTGTAATTATAAGTCAAAAATCCGACTATGATGAGTGTCCAAAAATGTGATCATGCTCTTTCAATCGTCGCACAGTTCCTCCCCGTCTACTACAAAAATGCTATTGGGTACAATTCAAAATGCAAGAAGGCTTAGAACTTTAAATGTGCCATACCATAGAAATGTGCCATGCGCTCACTCAGTAGGGGATGCTTCTTGGATTATTTGTGCAAATACTGTTTTCGTCGAGTTGGCCAGCGATCAAGTTTTTTTTTGGCTTTGGATGGAACGGTTTTTGTTGGTTTATTCGGAGCTGTTGCGGTTGTTTCTACAAATTCATAGTTGTATATGCAAACCAGAGGCTATTATAAACATTTTTGAACGTCCAAGCAGTGTAAGCTTTTTATTTGGGCACCCTGTATAGGCACCTTTTAAGATAGCGTTTTTGAACAAGCAGTTTATTTTGGTTCTCCAAAAACTTGTCCAGTTCGATTTGAAAGGTGCTAGTTGATTTTAATGGCTTCCATCTTAATTAGGAAAGCTCGAGCTAAAAATGTATCAATAAAACATATGTAGTTAGCTTCGATTAGCTTTAACATAATAAAAAAGCAAGGAAATTAGATGCATTAAAAGTCAGGCACCTTTTACGATTTACGGTTTACGATTTACGATTTACGACGATTTTTTCGTAATTACGATTTACGATTTACGAAATTGCGGATTTCATTTACGCACACCCCTGTTGTAGACTGAGCGTTTGGGGAGTTTTATCAGAAGTTTCTTGCCGCCCTAATCAGGAGTTGCTCTAAGGCTGTCCAGCGAGCCTTTGGAGTGCGCCATGAAAATGCATAGACAATCGAACCTTTCAATCGAGGAGGGGGGACAGCTTGCAGACTGAGCGTTTGGGGAGTTTTATCAGAAATTTGCAGCCGCCCTAGTCAGGAGTTGCTTTAAGGCTGTCTAGCGAGCCTTTGAAGTGCGCCGTGAACAATACATACGGATTCGAACCTTTCAATCGAAGGGGGCGACCGCTCGCAAATTGCACGAATGGGCGTGTTCGGAGCGCAATAGCTCTATTAAGTTGTAACCTTTCATGCTGCAGCTTGTAGGTTTTGTGGGCAGTCAAACGTTCTGTACGTACGCCAAAGTAGAATGGTTTAGCTTAGGAAGGGGCAATGTTATAGGGGTGCGAATATGCAGGTGAGGATTGTGTGAAGCATATTTTTCCGATTTCCGTGGATCACTGCGAGAAGATGCGGCTAGCTGACGGCTTTAAAATACGTACGTGAACAGAGTGCTTAATGTACTTTACGATGATATGCTCACAGCTCCTCAGTTGCCTAAACTGCCTTAGCCTCAGCTGGCGTTTTAGAGCGGCAAAAGCTAGCGGTTAGAGTTTCTTGCGCTCCTACTCGCCCAGATTTGAGTCTTCGACACTCGGAATGGCACAGTTCCGTTCAGCATGAAAAGCGCTATCCAACGGTGTCAATCTCGACCGATTTTGGAATCATCAATTTTTTGACTGTTTAGCATAGAGGACGAGGCCGCGGCGGAAGGACGATGACGTCATCGAAAAACGATGTCTTCGAGTTGGGCCATGCTTGATACCGTTCGATAGAGCTTTTCATGCTAAATTGAATAGTGTCATTTAGAGTGGGAAAAACTGTAATCTGGGCGAGAAACAGCGCGGAGAGCGTCTGCCGTTGTTGCGCTAAATTGCACGCGCGGGCGTGTTCGGAGCACAATAACTCTGTCGAGTTCGAATCGTTCCGGCTGCAACTTGTGTTTTTTGTAGGCAGTAGAACGATATATAAGTATACTAAAGTAGAATGGCTTAGCTTAGGAGGGGGCAATGTTACAGCGGTGCAAAAATGCAGGTGAGGCTTGCGTGATGCACTTTTTTCCCAATTCGGTTAACCACTGCGAGAAGACGCGGCGAGCTAAAGCCTCAAAATGCGTACGCGAACAGAGCGCTTAAGGTGCGGTACTTTACGATGACGTGATCGGAACTTCTCAGCTGCCTAAACTGCCTTAGCCCCATCTGCCGTTTTAGGGCAGCGGACTTAGCGATTGAAGTTTCCTGCACTCTTACTTGCCCACATTTGGGTTTTCGACACTACCAATAACACCGTTTAACATCGTTCTGTTCTGCTTGAAGAGCGCTATCGAATTGTATCAATGTCGACCGATTTTCGAAAAATAGGCTTGTGTTGTACTCCCGCGGGAGCATCCGCGGAACCTCCGTGGACGAGGGGTGCACCGCGGACGGCGAGCGTGGCGGGGCGCGGTGATTGGCCAGGTGAGGGATCTCGGCGTAATTCCCGACCTTCCGCGGATGCTCCCGCGGGAGTATAACAGAGGCCATAGATTTTTCGGCAATATTCCATCGAGGACGTGGCGCCCTAGGCCGAGCTGAGAGGACGATGACGTCATCGAAAACCGGTATTTTCGAAATTGGCCAAATCTCCTCGTGCAAACTTCGTCCAAAATCGTCTGGGTTTATTTGGGGCGCTGATTACGAATCCGACGTCAGTTTTTGAAAATTCCGTCGACTTCGGTAGGTTTTGGATTTACTTCTGGATAATTGAGGGTGGTCGGGTCAGGATCATCGAATTCGTTCAAAAATTCGTGTAGGGTCGGGGACTTATTCGG
>CANDYH010001224.1:0-17059 GCA_947396885.1 Heligmosomoides polygyrus polygyrus | reverse complement strand
AACCATATAAAAATTGGTTTTCAACAGGGAGGTCTTCCTAGGGGGCGGTAGGGGTTCGATTTCTGGTCCATTGTTGCAGAAATACGTGCCAAAAATCGAACCCCCCTCGCCCCGTATAAAGACCCCTTTTTTAAAGACTGCTTTCTATATGGGTAGAAAGCATCTTTTTTCTATTTTTCAAAAAGCAATTGGGATTTTTGAATTTCGAAAAGGGAACCGAGTTATGATCAAATTTGTGAAGAACTGGTGGTAGACTCTGCACCGTCGACACTGGAGTGATTTCATAAAAATGATCATATCTCCGTTGGTTTTTCGAAATTCAAAAATGCCAATTGCTTTTTGAAAAATAGAGGAAATATGCTAACTGACCATGCATAAATCTTCTTTCAAAAAGGAGGTCTTCATAGGGGGCGAGGGGGGTTCGATTTTTGGTCGATTTTTGGCAAAAATCGACCAGAAATCGAACCCCCACCGCCCCCTATGAAGACCTCCCTGTTGAAAACAAATTTCTACATGGTTCGAAAGCGCATTTCCTCTAGTTTTCGAAAAGCAATTGGGGTTTTTGAACTCTCAAGAACGAACCGAGTTATGCACATTTTTTGTGAAACACTCCAATGACTCCGGTGATGGGCCGACCAACTCCTCTGGTTACGGTTTCACAAAATTGATCATAACTCGGTTCATTTTTTGAAGTCCAAAAATCCCAATCGCTTTTTGAAAACTAGAGGAAAAGCGTTTTCGAACCATGTAGAAATTTGTTTTCAACAGGGAGGTCTTCATAGGGGGCGGTGGGGGTTCGATTTCTGGTCCATTGTTGCAGAAATACGTGCCAAAAATCGAACCTCCCTCGCCCCCTATGAAGACCTCCCTGTTGAAAACCAATTTTTATATGGTTCGAAAGCGCGTTTCCTCCAGTTTTCAAAAAGCAATTGGGATTTTTGAATTTCGAAAAACGAACGGAGTTATGATCATTTTTATGAAATCACTCCAATGTCGACGGTGGAGAGTCTGCGAGCCGTTCTTCACAAATTTGATCATAACTTGGTTCAATTTTTGAAATTCAAAAATCCCAATTGCTTTTTGAAAAATAGAGAAAAGGTGCTTTCCATCCATATAGAAACCGGTTTTCAAAAAAGGGGTCTTCATAGGGGGCGAGGGGGGTTCGATTTTTGGCACGTATTTCTGCAACAATGGACCAGAAATCGAACCCTTACCGCCCCCTATGAAGACCTCCCTGTTGAAAAGAAATTTCTATATGGTTTAAAAGCGCTTTTTCTCTAGTTTCCAAATAGCTATTGGCTTTTGTAAAACTCGAAAAACTTACCGAGTTATGATTACTTATTCAATATCACTTCAATTTTTTTCGCACAAAAATCGAAGGCCTCCGCCCCGTATAAAGATCTAGTTTTTGAAAACAGGTTTTCAAACCGTATGAAATATCTTTTCTTGTAGTTTTTAAAAAGCCATTGGCTTTTTAAAATTGTGGAAAACTTACCGAGTTATAGTCATTTTTGTGAACGTCGAATTTTGTCGCTCCCATGACGTCGGTGCCATATCGACCAGTGGTCGATCCAATCTATTCGTTTCAGAAAACCATAATTTTTACATTGTGCATTAAACAAGACTTGAAACTTTTTGTGACAAGATTTCAACTGTGTGGGTGATCTGCATCAGGTAAAAATTAATTAATTTTTCTTGAAAAGCGAAAAATTTACATGCGATCAGCCCTAATCCTATCGGAGATCGCTGCGAAGAAGCTCAGATTTTTACTGTGTAATACTCATGACTGAAATATCCATGAAGCACAATTTCACTCTCGCGTGTTCTTTCCTTGAGAAGATTGAAAAATTTTCCGCGAGAAGGCCACCCTCAGTCTCCATCGATGATATCGGCGAACGCAATGGCTCCACGTAACCTACCATATTTCGGAGTTTGTTCAACGTCTCTGAAAAATTTACAGAGTTTTTAAAACAATAAGAAGTGTGGATTCTACGCTTTAAAAAGCAGGATCCATGCTTCCATGTGATTAAAGGTGTCGAAAATTTTCGGCAAATGACACAAATCGGAGCGTCTGTTCACAAAGGATCCTTTCAGAAAACAGGTTTTATTGCCATGTGTCAAACGGGGGCTTAAAATTTTATTGGTTACAAGTTCACTTTCTGATGCTGTTTCCAGCAGAAAAGAGAAAATTAGTTCCGTGAGAAGTCCATCCTCCGGTTGCCATTCCGTCATCGCTTCCGAGAGTGTCTAAAAAATGTTGTGGATAGAGCACTTAAGTCAGCTTTAGCAATTAACACTCTGCATTGTATAGAGTACAATTTCGAATGCAGATGTTGCTCCTTCACGTACAAAAATGTTCCGTGTTCACGAGATGCTCAGAAAGCCTGAAAAGTTGAACATTAATTCGACAAATGCTCTCAAAAGTGCTTTATTTTCAACTGTAAACAAACAAAATATTATTATCAGAAGATTACATAAACAAAACCTTTATCAGCGTTTTTTCTAACAAATTACTAAATCAAACAGTTGTCCTCTTTCTTGTGCTAATCTGATACAGTCGACGCTGCACCTGGAAAGAAGGACCTATTAAAGGGTACAAAAATTGCATAGAAAATTTTAAAAAATCAACGCGGATAGGAAATAAAACGGTGGTCTACACAAGGGGGAGGGTCGTACCAAATCCGCTCTGGGAGGGGGGGTCGTAAATTTTCGGCAAAAATCGAACCCCACGCTTGACCCTGGTCCGGAGGTTGCTGTTGTGAACTGGATCCTTCTTCGTGCATGATGACAAATACAGTAGGCTGTCGACCGCTCCTCAGACGTCAGAGACCTGGATGGAGCGGTCATGCCTCGGCTCATGGGGAGCCTTGAGGCTCCGCCCCTTGACCCAGCGTAACTCTAGGTGCTATGTGCTCGCTGGGTCGATCGTCTACCGTATCGATAATTCAAAACACCACTTAGTTGGCATGACGTCATCCAAAAACCTAACAGCCGATGGGAGAGGATTGGGAAGCGCATCTCGGGGAACTCTGGAGTCATTTTCCGATCGGTTCGGTTATAGGCAGTTTAGGAAAGGAGAACGTTGCTCTTCTCTCTAGATTTTTTCAAATTTAATTTAATTTAATTTAATTTTTTATTTTTTATATAATAAAACAGATTCTTTTAATTTTAAAGTTAATAGATTCCCACACAGGGATTCGGAAATCTCAATTAATAAGGATAAAGGATAAAGGACGGCGTTACTCAATCCCTTTTGGGATGCGCCAGCGCATTCTACTTCTACGGGATGTCGTGGAGGCGACATGAATGCGTATTTGGCCATACAATGACTTGCGGTGGCCAGCCAGCCGATGAACAAGTCAGCGCTTTATCCTTCCCAGACAAGTCTGGTACCAATTCACCGACCCCGGAGGGATGGAAGGCTTGGTTGGCCTGGGCGGGAAATCCGAACCAGGAACCTGGTATCGGGTGCACGCGACAGTCGCGCCTCCTCCGACTGCGCCACACGCGCCCATCTCAATTAATATCAAAAGTAATACTATTTATACAGAAACTTTAAGGATTGCAAAAATATGATCCCAACTAGAATATTTTAATAATAAAATAAAAGAACTTTATGATATATTTATACATAATGGTTTTAACAAAAATTTTATAGTTAAAAACATATTAAAATGTGTTTACAAAAACCAACAAATTTTTTATAAATACAACTTAATAGATAATAACGTAAATAATAAAATGATTAATTTTATTAAAAACATTAAATAATTATCCCAAAATATACTTTACTACTTTTTAAGTTATATATCCACTCAATTCCTAATATCAATTATATCATGTTTAAACTGCTCCAATACACCAACAATCAACACTGAATGCACATTAATCGTAACAATAATATCAATATGTTAATGATATACACAGCAGTGTAGTTTCTATTTTGGCATACGCTCACTGTGAGCGGTACTGTAGGAAGGAACAAACATACGTGAGTTTAATCAACACTTATTTAGTTTGTAGCATCTCCCCCTCTTCACTGATGAGCTACAGGGGAGGTGCTACAACATAAAATAAGGTTCGTAAAGAATAAAAAAAAGAAGAATAATGTGGCGAAACGAACCTTCTTAGGTATTTTTGTTTTCAATTTTAATACTTTTAATATTTAATATTATTCACCACAATCCTTTAAATTTTCGCCTCAACTAGAGACTATGGTGATTCCGGTCAGGAGTTCTACATTGAAGGCTTATCCGTAATTGTGCGCAAAAGCGGTTCACCGCCCTCTCTTCCCAAGGATCAACAATTTTTCTTGTGTTGAATAACTTTCTTATAGATGGTAGCGTTGTTGTCATGACATATCTCGTAACATGTGCTGTACTTGTCGGAAGATGCGGACGACGCTTTAGTACTGAGCAATGTGGCGAGACCTGAAGAAAGCCTTGACGCTGCAGCTGAAAACTCTTTTCCTCCAAATATGATGAACAAGACTATGACTCTTGTTTCAAGAACGAAATCAGTTCAGGATAGAGCTGCAGGGCCAAGGGAAGTGATTAGAAATGCGTTGCCTCCATCTGAAGGCAGGGACCCGGACATCTTGTTGTCGGCGCCCCCCGTCGCCTCGCCCCTTTCTAAGGGCGGTGTATCCAACGACTCTCCGCCGGATATTTCTGGTGTTCAACCAGTAGGGATAGAATGATTCGACTTTACAGCTACAGCAGTTTCCCTGAACTAGGTTGCGTTGGACTGTAGTAAGAAAAAAGATAAGGAAAACTCATAGTCATTAGAGTGCCCAGCCTGTGTTGCTCCCTTCTCTAGGTTGTTTTAAAATGCAAATGCGGGCATAATGCATGATATTGAGGGTGTGCCGTCTCCGCTGTAGTGGTTGTTGAGATTCGCTAAATTGCAACTTTCCGAGTGGATGCAAATGCTCACGATTTTGGTGCGGGAACAACGGCTACGGCTGAAGTTTCGGACGAGTTGTTATCGTCGCGTTGTGTCGCGCGATCTGACATGCTCTTTCAACACCAACCTACACTACCCTCGGGCATTCGAGTTCGCCGAACCGAATAGCAATACGGGCCACGCAGTCGCAAGGCTCGAGTTGCTATCGGGGGAACCGGTCAACTGAGGGACGGCTCCTGTTGTTATTCTGTTGCAGGTAGCAGTTGCTGTTCAGTTGCTAGAGGCATCTGGCATACCTCCGAGTCGCTCGAACGACTGGTCGCGGCGATAGTTTTGCGAGGGTATCTACACAGTTCGTAGCTACCCGTAATTGCAGGATAACCGTGCTTTCGTATTCCCGATATTTGGGCAGCCGTATATCTACGTATATCCAGCTCGTACATAATAAGAACATATTTATGTGTACACATATTATACTCTATAATAACGCGCCAAGCGCCACACCATCAATCGGCGCCGCTGCAGAAATTAGCCATAAAATAAAGCCATCGAGGGGGGGGGGGGGTGTGGGTGGTGGAAGACGGGGAAACTTACGACGCGAAATACTCTATAATAACGCGCGCCACGCGCCACACCATCAATCGGCGCCGCTGCAGAAATTAGCCATAAAATAAAGCCATCGAGGGGGGGGGGATGTGGGTGGTGGAAGACGGGGAAACTTACGACGCGAAATACTCTATAATAACGCGCGCCACGCGCCACACCATCAATCGGCGCCGCTGCAGAAATTAGCCATAAAATAAAGCCATCGAGGGGGGGGATGTGGGTGGTGGAAGACGGGGAAACTTACGACGCGAAAATAGCGAAAATACCCAGACGTCTTCTCCCTGCCCGGTATACATTGGATCCGATCGAAAATTTTCGGATAATTGGATGATTCGGATAACGGCAATTTTGCCGACCCCGGATTTTTGGATGATTCGGATAACGGCGATTTTGCGGACTCCGGATTTTTGGATGATTCGGATAACGGCGATTTTGCCGACCTCGGATTTTTGGATGATTCGGATAGGGATATCCGAATCGGATATCCGAAATGAGTCATTCGATACAATGGATCCGATCGAAAATCTTCGGATAGTTGGATGATTCAGATAAGGCTAATTTCGCGGACCCCGGATTTTTGGATGATTCGGATAACGGCAATTTCGGGGACCCCGGATTTTTGGATGATTCGGATAACGGCAATTTCGCGGACCCCGGATTTTTGGATGATTCGGATCGCAATATCCGAATCGGATATCCGAAAAAGATTCATTCGGATCCAATGTATACTGCCCGGGAACTTCAGCCTTTGGGCAATCGAGGTCGCTGAACACGAATCTGACGTTCGTTTTTGAAGTACCGATCGCCATCAATCGATATCGATCACACTATCGATTCTTTGGGGATGTCGTCCGGGCGGTCCGAAGCCTCTGAGGTAATCGAGGTCGCTCAACACGAATTTGAAGTTTGTTTTTAAAGTTTTGATCGCCATCAATTGATATTGATCAAACTACGGTGCGGGAATGTAGCGGAAAATACGTAGACGTCTTCTACCTGCCTGGAAACTTCAGTCCTGGGGGTAGTCGAGGTCGCACAACACGAATCTAAACTTCGTTTTTGCAGTATCGATCAGCGTCAATCGATAGTGATCAAATTACGTGGGGCGAAAATAGCGGAGAATACGCAGATGTCTTCTACGTGCCAGGAGATTCAGAAGACGTGCCGAAGACGTCGTCCGCTAAGGGTGGATCATGAACCAGTACCAGTAACGAGAGACCGTTTCAGTAATGGAGGACCAATAGTGAGGAACCATTAGAGCGCCCGATCATACTATACACTGCACATACTGCGAGCCTTTTGTATTCCTAGGTAGGGAAAAAAGCTGTACAAGTAGAGCAGCTAGCTCAATGTGATTGTCCTTAGCTTAATGATACTGCAACATCGCGCGCAAGTGCGAGGCACACCGATAGGCGTGACGAAGCACTTGTAAACACATAAACACATACATTTATGAATATACACATATGTATACATGCATATATATGTATATACGCATATACATATGTATATCGTATATACATGTGTACATATGCATGTATTCACGTGTACACTTGCATACAGATGTATATACATATATATGTGTGTATATGCATGTGTACACACATGTGTGTATTTGTATGTATGCGCATACACATGTGTGTATCGTATATACATTTGTATATATGCATGTACACAGACATGTGTATATTTGTATATATGTATGTGGATATAAACATGTATACACGCATCTGTATGTACAATACCGCTCGCGCCGCACGGTCAAAAGTGGGCGAAAAAACGCAAAATAGTGTCGCATGCTCGTAACCCCTTCAGTTTTAGGTTTTTGGAAAAAGGTTGGCACCATTCGACTCATCTCTTCGAGATCTACACAAACTCGTACACAACTTTACCGGAACACCCATATTTTTGCCGTGGGTGGTCCAAAATTAACTGGAGCGGGCTTTTGCGATTAGAGCAGCTTATTCCCTAAGACATCCGTGATTTCGAAGTATCTCAAGCATGGCGTACATTGCCAGTGCTCTGTCATGCCAGTAATGCCCCGAAAGTGCGCCGTGCACAATGCACACAGAATCGAACCTATCAATTGAGTGGGCCAGCGCATGTCCACTGCGCTTCTATCTTCTCTTACTGGGAAATGCGAAATCCTCAAGACTATTTCGAACCGTTTGGAGAATGTTCTCAGAAATTTCCAGTCACCACACTCAGAATTAGCCCCAATCTTTCTTTGTCTCTGTCTTTTCAGCTCCAATCCTTGGTGTGCGCCGTGTACAATGCGTACAGAGAAGAACCAATCAAAGGAGTGGATTAGACATCTGGTAGACTGAGCTTTTGGGGAGTTTTATCGGTCATTTCGTGCCGCCCTTCTCAGGTGTTGCTTTAAGGCTGTCCAGCGAGCCTTTGGAGCGCGCCGTGAACACTGCATACAGATTCGAACCTTTCAATCGAGTGGCGACCGCTGGCAAATTGCACGCGCGGGCGTGTTCGGAGCATAATAACTCAAATATGAAGCTCAGGGAAACAACGATATTAAGAAACCATAATAACTCTGTCAAGTTCGAATCGTTCCGGCAGCAACACGGGGGTATTGCAGAAAATCGAACGTTCTGTTAGTACGCCAAAGTAGAATGGTTTAGCTGAGGAGGGGGCAATGTTATAGGAGTGCGAAAATGCAGATGAGGCTTGTGTGAAGCATTTTTTCCGATTTCGGTGGACCACTACGAGACGACGCGGCGAGCTAACGGCCTCAAAATGCGTACGCGAATAGAGCACTTAAGGTACTTTACGGCGACGGGCTCAGAACATCTCAGCTGCCTAAACTGCCTTAGCACCATCTGCCGTTTTAGGGCGGAGGATTTAGCAGTTGAAGTTTCCTGCACTCTTACTCGCCTACATTTGGGTTTTCGACACTCCCAATAAGATAGTTCTGTTCTGCTTGAAAAGCGCTATCGATGTTATCAATTTCAACCGATTTCGGAAACGTCGATTTTTTGACATTTTCCCATCGAGGGCATGGGCGCCCTAGGCGGAGCTGCGCGGATGATGACGTCATCGAAAACCGATATTTTCGAAATCGGCCAAATTTCCTCGTGCAAACTTCGTCCAAAATCGTCTGTGGGCTATTGGAACGCTGATTACGAATCCGACATCCGTTTTTGAAAATTCCGTTGACTTCGGTAGGTTTTGAATTTTCTTCTGGATAATTGAGGGTGATCGGGTCATGATCATCGATTTTGCTCAAAATTCGTATAGGGACGGGAACTTATTCGAGTGCCGAACACGATGCCGATGCATTACGATTACGGCAGGAGACCGCTCATACCGATAACTGAAGGTGACCGCTGAACCTGGCCCGACAACCTGCAAACGGAAAGTAACCTGCTCAAGTCGGCGGAATTCTCAAAAACGAACGTCGGATTCGTAATCAACGCCCCAAATAACCCCCAGATGATTTTGGACGAAGTTTGCACGAGGAAATTTGGCCAATTTCGAAAATACCGGTTTTTTTGACGTCATCGTCCGCGCAGCACGGCCTAGGGCGCATACGTCCTCGATATTGTCAAAAATCGATTTTTTTCAATTGGTCGAGGGTGAAACCATTTGATAGAGCTTTTCGTTATGAAAAAAACGGTGTTATTGGAAGTTTGAGAAACCCAAATATGGCGAGTGAGAGGGCAGGAAACTTCAACCGCTAAATCCGCCGCCCTAAAACGGCAGATGTTGCCAAGGCAGTTTAGGCAGCTGAGAAGTTCTGAGCTCACCGTAAAGTACATTAAGTGCTCTATTCGCATACGCATTTTGAGGCCGTTAGCTCGCCGAGTCTTCTCGCAGTGGTCCGCGGAAATCGAAAAAAAGCGTCACGCAAACCTCACCTGCATTTTTGCACCGCTGTAACATTTCCCCCTCCAAAGCTAAGCCATTCTACTTTAGCATACTAATAGACCGTTCTACTGCCTACAAGAGCCACAAGTTGCAGCCGAAACTATTCGAACTTGACAGAGTAATTGTGCTCCGAACACGCCCGCGAGTGCAATTTGCCAGCGGTCGCTCCCCTCGATGAAAGGTTCGAATGTGCATTGTTCACGGCGCACTCCAAAGGCTGGACAACCTTAGAGCAACTCCTGACTTGGGCGGCTGCAAATTTTTGACAAAACTCTCCAAACGCTCAGTCTACAAGCTGTCCCCCCCCCCCCCCCTTGATTGAAAGATTCTTCTCTCTACGCATTGCACACGGCACACACCAAAGTTTCGCTGGATAGATTTCTAATCCTGAGTAGAGTGGCTGGAAATTTCTGAGAGCATTCTCCAAACCGCATTTCCTAGTAAGATAAGATAGAAGCGCAGTGGACATGCGCTCGCCCCTCGATTGGTAGGTTCGATTCTGTGTGCATTGTTCACGGCGCACTTCTCGGGGCATTCCAGGCATGATAGAGCACTGGCAAGGTACACCAGGTTTGAGATACTTCGAAAGCACGCATGTCCTGGGAAATAAGCTGCTCTACTCACAAAAGCCGCTCCAGTCACTTTTGGACCACCCACGGCGAAAACTTGGGTGCTCCGATAAAGTTGTGTACAAGTTTGTATAAATCTCGAAGAGACGAGTCGAATGGTGCCAACCTTTTTTCAAAAAACCTAAAACTGAAGGAGTTACGAGAATGCGACGCTTTGCGACGCTATTTTTGCGTTTTTTCGCCCACTTTTGACCGTGCGACGCGAGCGGTATTGTATACATCTGTATATGCATGTCTATATGTGCGTGTATACAACTGCGTATACAGGATGTCTCAACAAAAAAAAAACTGTATACACTGCCCAAGTTCGACTTTCGATAAATCTTGGCATGGCGTTGTTCAACTGCTAGTGTATTGTTCTTGTTGTAGCCGTTAATTGTAATGAATGTGGGGAAAATTGCATAGGGGAGACAGGAAGGCCCCTCTGTGTCAGAATAAAAGAGCATCTGGATGGCCTTAGAAAAGGTAAGGTCCAGACTCCTTGGGGGAACACAGGGTTCGATGCCATGCTGGCGCGCTGATAGAGGTCTCAGTGTCGATCTTAGCGCGAGAGAGTGACATATCGACGCGCAGGACATTAGAAGCGCTTTGGATCGCAGATACGAGTCCTCGGGTCAACCGGAAGGAGGAGTGCCTGGCAGTAACACAAGAGCTGGCACCCTTCGCACAGCTCTGTGGGTTTCGATCTTCGTGATCTTATCCACAGCTGATTAAGTAGGTTTGTCTCGGGGCCAAAGCTCATTCACCCACGTCTACGTCCATCTGCGGGTGTTGGTGGTCCGCTTCTGCATCCACCTCTGAGGTTAGTCGTTGAAACTGTGGTGTCACGTTCCTGTTTTCCTCAAGACTAGTACCTTGTAGTATGAAATGATGTTTGGGCTGATGGTCTTGTAGATGTTATGTTATATGCTATTCCAGGCTCTGAAGAAGGCGAAACTCGCCGAAACGTAAGCCGAATAAAGAAGATCGTAACAATCTTGGTTAACGGCTACAACAAGAACCATACACTGTATACACTGTTTGAAAGGTGATAACTTTGTTCATTAAGGTACTCTATGAAATCCTAAGAAAATAGAAGTTTTCTGGCGTATGAGCGGTATGGAATGCGCCATGCACTCGTCCGAAGTTTTGCATTTTACACTCGATACGATATACAAAGGTGTTTCGCTTGAACCCTTGTTATAATTTCTTCACAAAGTAGCCGCATCGATGCATTTGTGCTTCTTTTAAGGTTCAGAACTTTGAAGCACACTAATGCTTGCGAAAAATGCGGGGTATCCTTTAAAAATGCAGATACTGTTTGAAGGGTTCTAACATTGCTGCTAGTGCAGCTTTTTATGGTGTTTGAGACTCATTGAAGGGAAAGGGTAGCGAGATTTGTGACACTTGTGAACAGTCAAGATTGCGCCATGCCCTGCCTGAAACCTTGCATTTCAGACTCGATTGATTGTGCATGTGCTGAATGCTTGTTGCAACTTGTTACTACTTGGCCATGTTAATCTGTGTTGTGCTTCTTTTAACGTTTCCATCGCACGGTAGCTGTAGCTATGCCGATTAACCTCTCCATTCAACATGAATGTTGCTCCACCAGCCTACAGAATCCGTCTTGAAAAATGGGGCTTCTGCTCACATTTAAATTGTGCAATCAATAAACACGCGTGTCTCTTATCTTTCACGTAATTTTGAAGCTCTAAACGGTAAAAGAAGCTCGTCACTGGTTAATCAGGCCAAGTAGTAACAAGATTGTATCAAGCATTCAGCCCATGCACAATCAATTAGGTCGGAAATGCAAGTTTCAGGCGGGGGCATGCGCAATCTGGACTGTTTACACGCCGTAGAAATCTCGCTCCAAAGTGATGTTTTACCAAAAAAATCCCGCTCTAAGGTTGGAGGTCGAAAACCTGAATTAATTTCCGGACAACCAGAAGCATTCAAGCGAAACACAATCCATCGAGCGTGAAATGCAAAATTTCAGACGAGTGCATGGCGCATTCCATACCTCTCATAAGCCAGAAAGTTTCTATTTCCCAAGGAGTTTATACGAGCCCTTAACTTCTTCAGCACCTTTACTGTGAGCAAAGTTATCACCTTTAAAAGTGTATACAGTTTCTTGAGACACCCTTATACAGAAATGTATATGTACATATGAGTTGAATATGGAATGATACAGAATATATTCATCATCGTACAGGAAAAATTTTAAGCACAGAATTTTTGAAATAAGAAGTTATTTTGTACGAAACTGAAAATTTTCCCAGCATTGGTGTGTTCTCCACCACGATGAACTGAGGTAGGCCACTTCTGTTGTAATTGGACATGCACGTGCATCCCTATGAAAGCGTATATTTACTGAGTACATTGTGAACCCCCCCCCCCCCCCCCGGCTACATTCCCTTATTTCACGGTGGAAAGCACGCGAGCATGCCTCCTTAAAGTTTCCTTAAGAACTTAAACTTCATATGCAGTAAATAGAAATGTCTATTGTCGACTACGCGGCGGCGGCAGTATTGATTGCGGCAAGACCGCTTCGAGAAGCTTCGAGAGGGCGTGCACAAGCGCATGCACATGGCGCGAGAACGCGGAGATCCTGGCCGATGGCGTGCTCCCCATCGAGAGACGCAGACAGCGCGAAAGACGGCGCGCGACCCAGGCAGGGCGCAGAGAGTGCGCAGAGACGGGGATGCACCAAGCGCGCTAGACACTGCGCCTGGATAGAAGCAGTGTGTTGCGAGCCTCCAAGGCCTATGTCATACCGCCGCTCACCCCGAGCGAAGCCCAATGATAAGCTCCCATATCGATCGCACGAAGCGATGAGTCGATATGGGAGCCTATCATTAGGCTTCGCTCGGGGTGAGCGATGGTATGACATAGGCCCAACAGGATAGCAACACACTGCTGCTGTTCCAACAGAATAGCGACCGCAGTTTCCGTTGGCCAGTCTGTTGAAGGGGCGTGGTTGGGCGGAGACGGTTCGGCTCGTCGAACCCGAATGTCCGAGACCATTCCACTCTAATCGACAGGCCTCCTTTCGCATACAGCGAATGAATGATAGTAAATGACTGAAAAACTGAGTCAATCGTTTCATGAACAACCTGTTATTAAAACAATACATATTCGATTATGAGCCTTAGACTTCACCCACATCAAACAAAAAAGATTGGAGGTAACGTTTTCCTTTGTTTTAAGGGAATGCTTTCCAATGAAAACTAAATCCGATAACCTCGTTTCAGTGATCCTAGCAAGCGTCTGTTGGATCATCACAGTTCTTTTAACTTTATGTGCTGGAGAACACTTCTGGCACGCAGACGTTGTTACAATGCTGTGTAACTATTGAAGAGAATATAGGTTCCCGATTTTTATCCCTTCCTAATTAAATCGATAGCGCCTTAGATTTGTGGAACACCATTGTTCAATCTGCTTTCTTTAAAATATGACCAGATTAGGACTTGTTTTGTCTATGTATTCACAAATGCATTTGTCAAACCGACGAGGTCAATAAGACGCGCCGGTCTTGTCGGCTAAGGAATCAGATTAAAAGCTATCTAAACCTAAACGTGTTCGCATAGGAGTAATTTCGCCAAAAAAAAAACTGCAGAAGAAACAAAAATGCAGACTAATGCGTCTCTACTAATCAACACCTTTCAAGACTTTCATTCAAACTTCTTACGTGTTAGTAAGCACCATTTTCTATTCCAGCCAGACGCTTTCGGTTGAAATTAGGCAGTGATTGCGCTTTGTGACGATCAGAAACATTTCCAGTTCCAGGTGTTCATACCGACTGGCAATAGTAGACAAGGACATTGCGTACCGCTACAAATATCAACAACTTAGAAACGTAAAGCTGCGAGCATTTGTCTTGAAACGTATCCGACAAATCACATAAAGTCATCAGGTTACGAAAACTGCGACGAAAACCCTAGTGCACCCTACTTCTACCTTAGGAAGCATCCCTGTTCTGCATGTGACAAGCCTCTATCCTCTTGACTTCCGTACCTCTATGCAGACCAGTGTTCCGTCCGCTCCACTTGTCAAAGCTTGTGTTTGTCGTCGAGTCGTACTCTTGTTTTTCCACGACTCTCACTCAGCGATAACTTGCTGTCTGTTGAACTGTGTGCTTGTTTAGGTTCTAAAAGCAAGCGCAGGATGTTACGGGTGAAACTGCGATTTTCATCGGTGCGTCGAGCAGTCACAAAACATCGGAAGTATGTCAGCGGTTTTGCCTTGCTTATCTGAGAAGCTTCGCATCACACTCGCACGAATGCGTGTTCCAGAATTGGCCTTCACTTTTGGAAAAAATAGCGGACGCCTGGTTTTACTACGTACTTTGGGCCACACTTCTATTCCAGACAACCTTTTTTCCTGAGTTGATTGACACTGAAAGCTTTGAGACATTCTGTGAATTCTGAATCTTCTTAATCTTGACACAGTTCAACCCTTTCGAGACGGCTCGTTGCTGGTATGATATTGGCATCGGCGCTTCCACATTGACGAAATTACGGAGGGTAGCGTCCAAATTTTCGACTTTTTCATAATGATGCTTTATATATCAAGACAAGATCGCTATGAAGAGTAATATGGTCACTACTTCAGGAGGCTAGAGTGTTAGTAAAAGCTCCTCACCTGCCTAGTTTTCTTCTGTTTTTCATAAAACTGCTGTCTCCGACACCACCCGCCTCTCCCTCAGTACTTCAAGTGACTCTGTACCACTGTCATTAGGGCTTCTGTGATAGGATTTTCCTGAATGTAATGCGCTTACAAGCTAAGGTCGGCTTCTTTTTTCTTTTTCTTCGGGTCTAATTTGTTTCATTAATTTGTCCAAGCTCAGATTGTCCGTACATTCAATTCTGTCCCGAGCACCAGCTGAGCCGAGTTTTATGATCGCTAAGTACTGGCAGCTGCGTAAAATAGAGTGTTATGTTTCTTATACAGATGTCTACTGCCCTAACTCCTGGATCGTTTAGGTAGAGATTTCTGACACCTCCATCAGAGTCAAGCTTGAGGATCGGGAATCGAAGGGGGGTCGTAATGTGGCCTCGTCTGGAGGGGGGGGGGTCGTGCTCTTCCGGTTCTAGCAGAGGATTCTCTCTTATTCTTCAGGTTTTTAGGTGATGTTTTTAATTCTTAATTTTTTTGTTTTGTTTTTTCCAGGAATGCCTACGAAGGCGTGGAGTCTCTCATTCGCCCAGCAAAGTTGTAAAAATTAATATAAAAATGTTTCAAATAAAGATTGTATTACTTCGCCACTGAAGGATGGACTTCTCGCGGCAAAAAATTTCTACCTTCTGGAGGAAGAGCATCAGAGAGTAAAAACTGTGCCATCTTAGAGTTCAAGATGTGATTAATATACATTCAAAAAATAAGCTTCTTCGCAGTGATCTCCGTTATGATCAGGGAAGATCGATTTGCAAATTCTCATGTTTCATGAAAAATAATTTTTTACCTGAACCAGATCGCGCACACAGTTGAAATCTTGCCACAAGAATTAGCAGGTCTTGATCAATGCACAGTGTAAAAATCCTGGTTTTCTGAAACGAATAGATTGGATCGACCACTGGTCGATATGGCACCGACGTCATGGGAGCGACGAAATTCGACGTTCACAAAAATGACTATAACTCGGTAAGTTTCCATAATTTGAAAAAAGCCAAAGCAATTTTAGAAACCAGAAGTAAAGTGCCTTTACATAGTATAAAAATCTGTTTTCAAGAAGTAGATCTTCATACGTGGCTGAGGCCTTCGATTTTTGAGCGAAAAAAATTGAAGTGATTTTGTATAAATAATTATATCCCGGTAAGTTTTTCGAATTTTAAAAGATTTAATAGCTTTTTGAAAACGAGACGAAAAGCGCTTTCCAACAATACCAGAAACTGTTTTCATCAGGGAGGTCTTCATAGGGGGCGGGTGGGGTTCGAATTGGCACGTATTTTTGCAACAATGGACCAGAATTCGAACCCCACCCGCCCCCTATGAAGACCTTCCTGTTGAAAACTAATTCCTACATGGTTTGAAAGCGCTTTTTGTCTTGTTTTCAAAAGCAATTGGGATTTTTGAATTTCAAAAAATAAATCGAGTTATGATCAATTTTCTGAAATCACTCCAGTGACTACGGTGATGGGCCGACCAACTCCTCTGGTCATGGTTTCACAAAAAATGTCCATAACTCGGTTAATTTTTTAGAATTCAAAAATTCCAATTGCTTTTCAAAAACTAGAGGAGAAGCGCTTTCGAATCATATAGAAATTTTTTTTCAACATGGAGGTCTTCATAGGGGCGGGTGGGGTTCGATTTCTGGTCCATTGTTGCAGAAATACGTGCCAAAAATCGACCCCCCCTCGCCCCGTATAAAGACCCCTTTTTTAAAGACTGCTTTCTATATGGGTAGAAAGCATCTTTTTTCTATTTTTCAAAAAGCAATTGGGATTTTTGAATTTCGAAAAGGGAACCGAGTTATGATCAAATTTGTGAAGAACTGGTGGTAGACTCTGCACCGTCGACACTGAGTGATTTCATAAAAATGATCATATCTCCGTTGGTTTTTCGAAATTCAAAAAAGCCAATTGCTTTTTGAAAAATAGAGGAAATATGCTAACTGACCATGCATAAATCTCTTTTTTGCCTTGCCAAAAAAAGCCAAATTTTTGCCAAAATCGACCAGAAATCGAACCCCCCTGCCCCCTATGAAGACCTCCTTATTGAAAGAAGATTTATGCATGTTCACTTAGCATATTTCCTCTATTTTTCAAAAAGCAATTGGGATTTTTGAATTTCGAAAAAATAACCTAGTTATGATCATTTTTATGAAATGACTCCAGTGTCGACGGTGCAGAGTCTACGAGCAGTTCTTCACAAATTTGATCATAACTCGGTTCGCTTTTTGAAATTCAAAATCCCAATTGCTTTTTGAAAAATAGGGGAAAGATTCTTTCTAACCATATAGAAACCAACTTTCAAAAAAGGGATCTTCATACGGGGCGAGGGGGTTCGATTTTTGGCACGTATTTTTGCAACAATGGACCAGAATTCGAACCCCACCCGCCCCT
>CANDYH010001223.1:0-19040 GCA_947396885.1 Heligmosomoides polygyrus polygyrus | reverse complement strand
ACCACGCGCGCCCCCACGTGGCGAAAGACCAGCAGAAGTTGGCGACGCTCGGCTGGGAGACGGTTGCCTATCCGGCGTATTCCTCGGACCTCGCCCCCTCCGACTACCACTTGTTCCGCCCGCTGAAGCACCATTTGGCCGGAAGGAAATTCACCAACTACGACAACCTCGAATCCGACATCGCGGACTTCTTCGAGTCGCAGCCCCCGGAGTTCTGGGCGAAGGGCATCGTCGACCTGCCCAATCGATGGGCCACTGTTGTGGATAACTGTGGTGATTATATTGTTGATCAGACCTGTTTTTCAAGAAAGTTTAAAAAAATTAAAAATGGTGAAATTTTCGGACAAGAAATATTGGACAGCCTGGTACTAGGTAATGCCAATACAACTATTAGAATAAAGGTTGCTTCCACATCCCGTAATCACCTCAGAACATCTTCTCTCGACGCAAATAGGGTCGGAGAGGATCACTTTGTACTTAGTGAGCATTCGCTTTGGCAAGGAATGACAAGAAGGCACAGTTATGTTCAGTTACATCAGAAATGCCCTAGATCAGTTGGTCGTTGGAAGAAAAGACAACGGTGCTGCATAAAACTTAATTTTGTGCTAAATAAAACTTTGTTTGGGGTTTTCCTACAAGATATCTCTCTCCTAAATCACGACTTCTTAAAATGCAAACAAAGGATAAAGGATAAAGAACGGCGTTACTCAATCCCGTTTGGGATGCGCCACGCATTCCACTTCTACGGGATGTCGTGGAAGCGACTTGAATGCGTATTTGGCCATACAATGACTTGCGGTGGCCAGCCGATGAACAAGCCAGCGGCGCTCTATCCTTCCTAAACAAGTCTGGCACCAATTCACCGAGCACGGAGGGATGGAAGGCTTGGTTGCCTGGGCGAGAAATCCGAACCAGGAACCTGGTATCTGGGGCCCAAAAAATGCAAATACGATATAAAAATAGCATGGAAGTAAAGATAAAAATTTATTCGCGCGCTGTGCCTGATGTCACAGGAACAAGCCCATAGGTCAAACCCTAACAGGTTGGCATTGGAGCGCAACGTCCCCTCGCAATTTGTGGCTGTGCTAGAACGAATTGTTTTTGTTTATTGGTGCTTACTTCAGTAGTTTTAAGGAGCAATCCTTATCAAGTGGGTGAGAATCGTGAGGACCAACACCAAACGTAGTAAACTTACTGACAAAACAGTCCGTTAAAAAATTCGTTAAATTTCTGAAAAATTCCGTCAAGTCGTGAAGCCTTTTAACGCATTTTAATGAAGAATGCCGTTAATTAGTTAAATTCGTTAAATCGTTAACCGTTAAATGAGCACCCCTGGCGCTGATTACGCAACACTCCGCCCAACGCTTCATCAGCGCAGGCGACACATACATAGCTGTTAACTCGATCTTTCACCGGCCGGTACTCGCTCAGGAGATCCATTTAACAAATTTGGAGGGAGAGTGTGTAATCAGCGTTTCAAGCTCTTTCACAACGCATAGGTCTCTCTCCGAAGCTCTGCGGGAAGCTGAAGGCATTCCCTTGTTAGTACAACAGAGTATCACTAATCACATGTACGTAAGTACTTAGAAAATAACACGGCTTTAGCAGCTTGAGCAGCTGTTTACTCATGCATCAGAAGAGATGAATGAGCACCGTTACCTATTACCTAAAGGACACCTGCTCTGCAGCGAAGCTAACAGCTTCTTCTGTGGAAGGTCGCCCATATTCCCCCTCCCCTTCGCTTGATTCTTGCTAACGTTCATTTTCTTCGGTGTTTTTCTTTTTCGTTCTTTGTCTGGCCAGAGCTCAATGCTAGATGGAGGCCAGCACGATTTCAATTGCAGAAGGCACCACCGAAATTATTATCCTCTAGTTTCTATATAAGTGTATGCATACCAGTCCAATTTTCGACTACTCATCCTAATCTGCTGGTTCCGCGAAAAACAGGTGGTTGGCACACCCATCTCGATGCTCGAATCCGCAAGAATATTCGAAAATAGAGTAATATCGAATATTCGGACAGTGATTCTAATAAATTATTGGAATATGTATATACAGGGTGGAAACTAAGTTCCTCCCGCGATATACCTGGCTATAACCGTACTCCAAAACATTCAAAAACAGTATTCTTCTACAGTTTATTTAACAGTGCAAACGTGCAGTCACAAATTAATTTCGAAATGTCCTCTATTGGCCTTCCTGCAAGCTTTCAAACGCTTAACGAAATTGTCGACGATGGTCGCTTGGGTATCCACGGTAATTTCGTCCCAAGCTTTGAGCAGACTCTGTTTCAGTTCCGCAGTGGTTGAATGCGGAGATCGGCACGCCTTACTCTCCAGAATCGACCATTTAACAAAATCCATCGGGGTGAGATCTGGCGAATTTGAGGGTCAAACGTCCTTGGCCCGATTACCCGAAAACAGCTCGTCGCACAGTGCCATGGTAGTCGCTGCATGAGCAGGTGCCCAGTCTTGTTGCAGGTGCCATTCGTCGTCACCGAAGTGTTCGGGAGCCCACGGCAGAAGGACTTCTCGAAGAATTCGTTTCTGGTAATACTCGCGTCGATTTCGCTCCTTTCTCCACAAAAACGAGAGGAGTTCCTCCAGTGGCACAAATCTCTGCCCAAACAATGAAGGTTGGTGGGAAATGGCTGCGCTTGACTACCGGTGAGCTCGCTGAGCCAGGTCTGAGCATAATCCTGTCGTTATGCCAGTTGTTTCACATTTCCACCGTAAAATCTTCTCATCCGTGAAGAGCATTTGCTTACGACGACCATTGGCGACCAAACGAAGCATCGTCTGCGCTTTTTTCATCCTATTTGCCTTCATAGCATCTGTCAACAAGCGACCTTTGTGCATCCGATAAGAACAAAGCTGTAGCTAATTCTTGACGAATTTTCGAACAGATGTGTGAGAAATTCCTAGGCTTCTTCCCCTTTCTCTCATGGATCGCTGCGGATTGCGGCGGATTCTCCTTCCTATAACTTCACGAGCCCTCAGCATTGCGTGAGATGTTGGCCTTCCACTTCTTGGACGATCTTCGTCTGTGCCAAGTTCCTTAAACCTTTGAACGATTGTTCGAACAGTTCTTCCAGATATGTGAAGCCTCTGGGAGACGATCTTGTTTGGTACGCCGCTCCTGTGTAACGCGATTACAGCTATCATCTTGCTTCTGTCAAGCATAACTTTGGTAGCAGTGAACCAATCCAAGGGAAAGTTTGTGTGCAAATAAAGACCAATCAATAACGTGCAGACTACCACGATTGACCGCCGTATGTCTGTCAGTGCTCTGCTTGGTTATGATTGGTTGGCGGGCATTGAAGCCGAACCAATGCTGGCCAACTTCGCGACATGGAGCGTTACACCTTTAGTATTTCAGAGCATATGAACGCTTCGCCTTATTCGGTTGCAATCTACGGCTGCTCAGCACTGTCACTGCTAGCGAATGCGACACTCCTTACACTGTATCTGCGATGTCCATCGAAGACGATGAACGTCTACCAGCACTTTTTCGCCGTGACAGCTCTACATGACATGACCGTTGCAATGCTCATGGGACTTTGTGTGCCGGTGAGGTAGCACTCAGCATTTCCTGAATAGACTTTTTTGCCTTGTAAATCTCGTAGTCGTTTGCGATAGCTGATTATAAATCGTTATGACTGCGTGGACATCCTCGTGCAATAAATAAAAATAAAAAATTTCTCCGGGGTAACCTCCTTACTTCAGTTCCATCCGATCGTAAAAGGTTTGAAAAGGAGACGAAACTTATGTACATTAATGGGATGGCATCCTAGGCGGAGCTTGACTTTTGCTTCACATCACATTTATCTAAAATCGCTTCGAATGTATGAATAGCAATAAGCATAAGCATGAAGACAGTTCGAGAGCAGAGATTAGCTTTAGATTATTAATACTACCGCTCTCTCGAAAACACTCTCTAGAACCCATAGAAGCTTTCGAAAGCAGAACTGCTTGAGGAAAACGAAAACTTCCTACGATTACCTATACGTACGTTCAAATTGCTGTCAACTAAACTACTGCCGTGGTTTTTTCCAAAGGTAATGGTTTAGGCAACAGGTGTAATAGATCCTCTATTGCACTTTCCAGTGGCTGTTTTATATTTTCCTGCTTTCTGTTATTGCTTAGCTTCAATTATTTTCTCCTTTACTGTTTAAATTCCTTAAGGAATGAAACATTTGAGATGCGTTTTGACCGCGAATTAATAACACATAATAACATTTATTATACTAATAATAACACTAAAATAATTGCAGATATTTTACAGCGAAAGATTTAATGTTTTTTTTACTAAATACTTATTTAAAAATAGTTTTACAATTTTTGCAGAAATAATTTACAAACAAATTGAAGAGATTCCTCAAGGAACTAACTGCAGTCCATTACGTGCTGATCTTACGTTATCAATGTTTGAATTTAAATCTGTAAAAAGCTGATAACACAAAATCGTTATGAAAACATACATCCATTTAGATATACATATAGATGATATTCTCATTATTCATAATAAAAATAGTGTGACATTCAAGAATTATTGAATCATACGAAAATTCTCCTCAATTGGAGACAACACATGAGTCTTATCTCGATTTTAATAATAAAATTATTGACAATAAATTCATAACAAAACTTTACAATAAAACAGATAATTTAAATTTTTCGTTATTAGATTCCTACATTTGAACTCCAATATATCTATAAAAGTTAAAAAATCAATCATATCCACAGAAAATTTAATGTTAATTAGATGTTGCACAGCTTTTATCGACTTTGTTGATGATCTCGTCAAGTTGATAATTAGAGTTCATAAAATTAACTATCCAGTAGATATAATTATAAGAAATATATAAAAATGTTTAAATAGGAACAAATATTTATTATATAAATACAATCAATATAATATATTACACATTGCTCCCTGTTTACTTAATTATAACATAAAATGTGAAATACGGAAATAGTAACACTTTACCTATAAATTAATAGCTTGTGTTTGTTAAACATAACTTCAAAATGAGACTATTTCTAAAGGTAATGATACGGATATACTTGATATATTTTATCATAAACATAGTTGGTTTCATTTTATTGAAACGTTTCACAATCTGTGGTAAATTTTAAGTTAAAATAAGTAGAAGTGTAGTATATCTTTGTAATTTGGAAAAAATGAATAAATAAATAATAATATAATAGAAAAATTAAAATAAAATAAGATAAACGAAAAATAATTAAAATAGAAGAAAAATAATAATATTAATATAAATGAAAACAATAGATGATAAATAATTAAATAAATAAAATTGTATAAAAAGGAATAAAAGAAACACTTTATTTGTTGAACATTTGTATTGGTTTTCTGTTAAGAGTGCAGTTCCAAAGTTTAGCATGTGTTGTAATGTTTAGTGAAAACGTTTTAGGCTTGCAGTTTTGTTTTGTTGATATAGTAGTGTTAAAACATAAGATGTGAATTTAATTTTATTTGTAAAATTTAGTTGCCAGTGTATAAGTTTAAAAAATGTGAATTTAAAATAAATGTATGACCTAATATTGTACTAGCAACTAAATTAATTAGTTACCTTCTTCACTGACTAGCCTCGCGGTAACTAATTATAAACACGTTTTGTGTGAAGGTAAAGGCGAAACAGAACGTGTTTAATGTAACGGATGTCATCGTCCTGGTAGTTGTTGTCTTTTGCTTGTGATTGTTGTGATATTAAGTTTATGTTGATGAGGAATTAAAAAATTTCGAGTGGATTTAGGTATAGATATGCAACTCATTCTATCTAATCCTATTCGAGTGTTGTAGCATTGAATTTTAAGCTGTTGAAGAACTGTGAGTTTTTGAATAATTTTGCATATCGATTTGTAACTGATTCTATTTCACAAGTGATTTCAGCGTTCGTACCGCGGTGCATCCTACTACATAACTGTATCAACAGGATTAGTTCAACAGCGGCAGACAGCCGAGGTTTTGCTGATGCTATTTTGGTTCACACTAACCTCGTCGCTTCTGATCCTAACAAACAGCTTCCTGTATCGATACGTCTATGTCTGTAGGTAGCGGCAAACTTACACTACACACTTAACTCTCCGGATTGACCGGTGAAGATGAATATCTCACATTCAGGCCAAAACTCTCGTATCTGTACACATCTAAGCGGTGGCTCCTGCTTATGTGCTGCGTCAATGTGCTCTTCTTGTCCAACTTCGCCTTCCTCATGGTCAAGTATTCTTTGCCAAACGAGGCATTCAGAGCGCAGATCTACGCCGATCTCGCCGCCATGAATGTGAAGGCATTCGTTGGAGTGTCATTAATAGTCAGCACCATTTTCGTTTTTAAGTAGTTGGGGGTGACCGATAAGTTTTGTCGCGACATTTGTACGCACCTATTTCTCTTTTTTTTTGAAATCGTGTGTCTTTGCATTCATCGTTTACGATATTAAATCCAATTTCTCGTGATATATGAAAATTTTTGTTTGTAGCCTCTACGAGACCGTACCCTCATCGAGAAGCGATAGCCCGTCTTGCTGAAAACGGAGAGTCCACCACAGCCATTGCGAGGAAGCCAATATTCCACTGAGATCAGTTCAACGGATCATCAAGCAATGGAAGGAGAAAGGGAACGTTGCCGTAAAGGTAAAGTCAGGTCGTCCTGTAAATGCAATGAGGAACTGTATGACTATTAAGAAGAGAATCGACAGAAACGACTGCATATCTCTAAACAAGATCGCGAAGAGCTCGGAATTGCTCGTTCTACTGTCCAGTTAATTGTTAAGAATAAACTAAAACTTCAAAGCTATCGTCCGCTCAACGGACAGCAGTTGACAGAGGCAGCCAAGGAAAACCGAGAGTAGAAGCGCAAGAAGTGCTACGGCTTTTCTCAGTGCGCCGCGTCGAAGGTGAGCTGTGGACAGATGAGAAAATCTTCACGACCGAAGTCGCACACAATGCTTAGAATGATCGACAGCTCTTCAGTGTCGATCAAAGACACACTATGAAAAAGAAGATCGTCAGAAAATCGTTGTTTTCCAACGGACTAACGGTGTGGGCTCGTATTCACAGCAAACCAGAAGACGCCGCTGGTTTTTGTGGAAAGAAACTAGAAATCAACGCTGAAGCTTACCGAGAAAAGTTTCTTAAAAAAGCTGTCAAAAAAGTAGTCCTTCCCTTCTATAAAAAAAATATTCCGACACGGTCTTTCAACAGGATTGGACTGCTACCTATAGAGCGAGGACGATCTGGACACCAACTTCCCTGGATACCTAACGAAGGATCTGTGGCCATCTAACAGCCCGGATTTTCATCCCCTCGACGTTGCCATATAGGGATACCTAAAGCAGAAGCTAAGGAAGAAAAACATCACCAATTTGGATCAGCTTCGCCGCGAACTTAATCAAGCCCGGGCAGAAATCGATGCCAGCTACCTGCGGCGCACCGAGGATTCAGCAAAACCAATACTTGAAGCCTGCGTAAAAACCAAGGGAGGTCACTTCGAAGCGTTCTTGTGAAATCCAATACACATATTGTTGGTTATATTGAGAAATATTTAATTTTAAAAATCTCGCGTATTATTGAAAATATGACGTTTTTCGCTACGACAATACTTATCGGCAATCCTGTGTTAGGTTAGTTAGATAGTCGTGAACTAAGTGGCGTTTTTCTCTTCTTTAATTTTTTCAGCACACAATGGAAGTTAATTAATAATGTAACTAAACACCACTGATAGTCACCACACCACAGTTTTCCACCTAATGGAAACCTGGTGTGGAAAGGCCGTCAACGATTTCTTTAACTCCCAGTATCCTTTAAGGTCTCTTCCTCTCTTCGAAAGAGGCATATGACACCATACGAATTGGAATCGTAGAGGAGCACCTCTTATCTCAAGTATTCGGGTCTTTTAAAAACTCTTTTCGCTGCGAGCGAATAAGGAGAAAAATACAAATGGATATTCGGGTAATCCATGTAGTATCGCAAAATGCAAGAGAGACCCATCGAGTCAGCACTGTTCTGTAGCCGAGGGACCGGAAGCAGCTAGTGGACACGAAATCAGCTCTGGAGTTCCTGCCCAACTTTCATACATCTCTTCCGAAGATTTTAACTCTCATCTGCGAAACCAGACGACTTCTATTTCAGAATCGAGACGAGGAGCTTTCTGCACTCTTGAGCATAGACTCTATCGGTATTCTCCTGCTGATCTCGCTCGCAGGCGTCTACTGCGCAATTCAGACGCACATGACGTTTAAGCGAAGCTGGACTAAGCCCCACGGTAAAGCGACTACAACGGCAAATGTTTCGAGCTTTCCTCTTTCAGGTCAGTTTTGTTACATGCCTAGTTTTCCTCCAATCCGTGGCACACATTAGTAGACAGCTTTCCGCGTCACTTTCAGACCGCCTGCCCATCGCTGTTCATTTATCTCCCTACATGTGCTGTCCATGTCATCCTAATCAGAAACGTCGACACCGTTCCACTAGTCATCGACAGCATCGTGCTCCTCTTCTCTTTGTATCCCCTCTTCAATCCGCTTGTAACAATGTTCTCCATAAGCAACTATCGAGAATATCTCTTCTCTTTACGCTGCCCCTGGAAACCCTCGCCGCAAGTGCAACCTCTTTCAAGTATTGCAACATGAATAGCTACCCTACCACAGAAAAGAAACGCTCGATAGCGCGACGATCTAGAACAGAGGCTGTTAGAATGCTTGATAAGTTTTTGTTCGCGGTTCGTAAACTATTAATTGTTGCGCTTTTTAATTTAGGTAATGGTGAGCTAAGGAAGGCACCGAAACCTGGTCTACAGTAGGACGCACAGGATGGGCCCTGCACCAGATTCCCGATTTGGGTTCGGGTGTTATATAGGCCAATCAAACTTTCCGTCCATCCGGAGTCGTTGAATTGGTGACAAGCCTCTATGGGAAGAATCTGACATTAAACCGTTAATCGGCTGACCACCGCAAGTCATCCTGCAGAGCAAATACGCATTCAAACTGCTTCCACGACATCGCGTGAAAATAGAAAGCATGGTCCATACCACAGAATGAGTAGCACCAACCTTCGTCCTTTCATTCTTTATAAAGTAGACTTTAACGCTCAGGATCCTGAAGGATTTTAATTTGCTGTTTGCGGGGGTACGACGGTCTGGCAAGTCTGCTGCGCGCGTACCTTTAGAACGTATCTTGCTTGATAAATATGTCAGTTGTGCTATACAACGTGCGTTGAAAACATAGCACAAGAGTTGATATCTAACTGAGTTGTTTTCGCATTTTAGTAGTTTTTGTTGTTTTTTATCGTGTTACTTTGTAATACGAAGACTCATGTCTACGCCTTGAATAAATAAATAAATAAATAAATAAATAAATAAATAAATAAAGAAGTTAGTTGTATCATTCGTTTGTCTGCACATTCGTCCGCGCAAAATTATTTGCTAGTGGAACGCTTTCAAAGCTATCCCAAGTGCGACTCTCAATGAATCTCCTCAGATGCCGTTTCATTTTGCAGAGTATTTCGCAGAGCGCCTCAAATCATGAAATTGATGACCTCAGAGGAGAGAGTGGATCACCGTCAACCGCTAGTGAACGTGAATGAATGGAAAGCCATTCATCGTAATCATTACGTATCGATGATTATCGTGATATGCTAAATCGATCACAATCCGCACACGTCAGTGAATGGTTGAAGACCTTGAACTACTGGACCGCACTCTTTTCTTCTACTGAGTCTAGGTGTTCTAGCCGCGATGTGTAACGCTTCGTGAGTGCGTCGCACTGAGAAATCAAACATACATGCTAGGCTCTTTACCGCTATTCCAATTTACATGATAATTAACCCTGTGATCACCTAAGGCCTATGCTATATTTCGGCGACGCTTCGCCGACGCTGCGACACTACACCGACAGCCCGTCACCGACGTCGGCGATGTCAACGTCGCTGGCGACGTCGTCAACAGGAGAGCATCGAGCACATTTTTAGCATCGCAGCGCGTTTTCAATGTCATCATTTGGTAAACAGACTGCGGATAGAAACGCTAGGTGATCACATCTGCCTCGAAATTGCTTACATTGTAAGACGACTATTGATTTACCAATTTAACGATTTTACCAGCATTTTCGTTAAATTTCTTTATTGGAGTTTAGCAAAGGCCTTTTTCGTTAAATCGCATTGAAATCAAGTTTACGCGGAATTTTCGAAATTAAGAAAATTTAGCTCTTAATTAATATGAATTGTATCTCGAAGAAGCCCTTCGTAGAGGTTTGCAGTATCATTTCAGAAAGTAGTTTTATTTTGTGTTACTTGCTCTGCAAGAAAGCGAAAAGGCCTAGAAAATGCGAAAAAAACGAGTGAGAAGGACAGAAAAGCGACGAAAGGTAATAAAGTGAAGGCAAGGTAAGGTTTAGGTTCCATTCCTTCCCAAACACTCAGTGTTCTAGTGAACGACACTATTGGTATACGCAAGACGGTCGTCTTTTGCACTTCTCGATTTCGTAATTCGAAGTCCGATGGGGATGATGGCAGTGCCGAGAACGAAGAACCAACCCACAATCAAAACACTCCATCGGAGCGCATTTTCTGCCACCCTTGGATGACGTTGGCGACGCCGACGTCGCCACAGACGTCGTCGGCCCATCTCTGGCGTCGTCGGCGACGGAAGTATAACACGCCCTGCGTAGCTCTCGGCCACGCCGCCGGCGACGCTGTGTTGTGCGGGCTGCTACGCACTGCGTAGAAACCCCTACGACACAGCGTCGCCGAAGTATAACATAGGCCTAAGGCCTATGGTATACTCCCGCCCGCTGCAGCGACGCGGGAGTGCACAGCGACGCGACGGCTCGCGATGCGCGTCGCGAGCCGTCGCCATCGCTGAGGCTGACATAGTTCACGCAATTCTGCAGACGGAGACTTTTGCAGAATTCTAGCGAATCAGCTGATCCAGTGCAGTGACAAAATTGTGCTTTGTCCATCACACCCACCGTGGGTCCTGCCGTGAATTCGCTCAAGAGCCCAGTCAAACTAACTGAGAGCATCGTGCTGCAGGAATGTTCAGACAAATGCAACGGGGGAGCGTGAGGTATAGGAAAAGGAATCAAATGCTTTAATCGCCGTCGGACCCCAATCTACGAGTCTTCTTTTTCTCAAAACGAGTTTAGATAGATGTTTCATGTAACAAAGAAGTTCTCGAAGCTACAACTGGGAGAGTTATGAGCATACGGACGACGAGTTACGACGGACTAATCCGTCACAACTCTTTTTTGACCGTACGACGCGAGCGCTATTGTACGAAAGCATTGCCTAGCTTCTCTGCTATCTTAACAATCTATTAGATCCAGACACGTGCCGGGAGAGCGAAAATAGATGCAATTACCTCATTCCTTGGAAACTCAACAACGTGCAGATAAAACTACACATCCAGTGGTATAAAGGTTATAAACAGAGTCTCCGTCTTCCGACGGTCTGTACGTTCTAACCATGAACTGCATTGCTCCGGCACAGAAATGTAGATTTCGGTGCCGGCGAGGAAGCTCAGAGGCGAAAAAAAATGCGAGGATCGGCACAAAAGTGAAAAAAACGGCCAAGAATAATACCTCCTCAAAAAACTAGCTGTTTAAGCCGTCGAAAAAGACCAAAATGAGTCTAGCCACGACGATAACCCTACGAGGAGAACAACAAAGACATCACATGACCACCCAACATCACCAAACGTGTGTTGAAATTGCTGTGGTATGGTCGCGAACCAAGGAAGTGTCGAAATAAGTTAGCGGAAGTGCATAGAATAGGGCACGACAAGCGCTCCCCCCCTCCGCGACCATCGCAGCCCGTCGCTCGTCGCAGTGCACTGCACTGCGACGAGCGACGGCCCCACTGCGCCGTCCGCCACTGCAGCGAAGGCGCGCCGTTGACAGTTGCCCCGCGCCCATCGCTGGAGCGACGCGGGAGTATACCATAGGCCTAACATCTCTCTGCGACGCATCGCGGGAGCGATGGCGCGTCAACCGACAACTGCGCCCCACTTCGCCGTCCACCACTGCAGCGAAGGCGCGCCGTTGACAGTTGCCCCGCGCCCGTCGCTGGAGCGACGCGGGAGTATACCATAGGCCTAAGGCGCCTTTATACTTGCGCCGCCACGCGGCGCAGCGTGATGGTTGACACAGCTATCGATTTGTTGGCGCCGTACCGCTTTTAAGTACCGCCGCCTGAAAACACCACATTTCACGGAATTTTTGGTTATGGTGGTGTTCGAGTCGCACCGTTGAAGAAAGGGCTCGGTGCGGCGCGAGTAGCAGATGTAGGCTCAATATAGACTTGCGGAACGGCAGGATCCTATTACAAAGAGGCACTTCCTCCGCGCCGTGGAGGGAGTATAATGGCCGCCTAAAGGAGTAGACATTCGAGACTTAAGCAGTTGGTCAATCTACACCCTCATCTAACCTACAAAGGCCTTCCAGCATCCGCAGTTGCCCTAGTTCCATGCAGTCAGAGCATGTCGCCTTCAAATGAAACAGCGCGAGCCATGCGAAACATATTAGGTTGAGTCATAATTTTTGCAACAAAAGTTGTCTTCCAGCAAAAATTAGACTATACCAGAGAAAAATGATTGCCTTAAGCGAAGTAATTGCCGTTATTCTCAATGAGTTTCCTCCGTTTTTCATTCACTGAGTAGATTACATCTCTGAAAATCTGATGACAATCGTCGATGACGGACATTCATTGATGGTGGATCGTTTGATTACGTAGAGCAGCTCCCTGGGCATTGGACCACTACACATCCACCAAATGCATAACAGGACCTTCTTCAGTGTAGCTCCGGTTTTGATGTCAGAACTCCGGCTCGTTGCGTTCCGAGATTGGACCCATGCTCCTCGCTTTAACCGGTGCAAGAGCTCTCGGCAATCGGAAGCACAGCGATTTACTTGAGTTTTCCTCAACGCATGAGGCACTGAGGAACGCGATTTTGGCGGCCTTTCAATCCTCTGAGGCATACGAGCGGTGGTTCACTGGGAGGCGTGGAGATCAGCAGTCAGTCCTAGTATAGGTGATCCAACGGACAAAATAGAGTGGCTTGTCAACTCTATTCTAGGCCAGCTGCTAAAATTCATTCCAGCTCACCTTAGCAGCGTCAAATGCAATATGTTTCTTGACTCCCTCCGGAAAACGCGGCTTAGCGCCACCTACGTCATGGAGTCGTTTGATGTTGCGGCGTTATACACCAATGTGTCACACAATTTTGCTATGGAAGCCATCTTCGAGCTCTTTAGCCAACACCAAGGAGCAATTAACATGTTTGGTTTCGCTTACGAATGAACCACCCACAAGTGAGGAGGCATCCACAGCTGGTCTTACAGTGCGCAAATGCAGGGCGGTTGCCTTCCAGATAAAATCATGCGTTTTATTGGTAACTTCATTGTAGGTAGATCCGTAGGACGATTCGGTGCCGAATTCATGACCTCTTGTAAGAAGTTCAAATTTCCGTCGGAGTCTGCTTACGCGACAGTGGGAGCTTCCCTTGACCTCGTCCGAGCTTGAAGGCTTAGGAGTATACTGCCTCGCTGGCACAGCCACAGGCTCGAATACATAATGCTTCGCTGGTTGTTCCCTAGTCATCAGCATCTCAATGTCTTGGATGCCGAAAAAAGGTGTTCGCCAGAGCGATCCACCGTAGTTGCAATTGAAGTAGAAGAATTTTCGCATGCCAGATATAACAGAAAGGATGCACATGGAAGCAGTAAGAGTGTTATTGTTAGTTCCACGCTATTATTTCTGGAAAACATCTCGAGATGGATCGTGCACATTAAGTTTGATCCGTACTTGTTGTTTGATCTGTAGTATTCATTTGAAGATGTGATAAGGCTTCATTCTTAAAAGAGCAGATAATTGAGGCGCTAGCCATTGCAATACACAAAGGACACAGAGGTCTCTTTAAAATAACTCTCGCTACAATTCTTCATCCGTGATTAAATTCTATTGAAGAGAATTCTGGCGCAAGGAAAGCAACCCAACTGTGACTAACTTAGCCTTTATACTGAGCACGTTAGTCTTTCGTTTTCTCTCCACTCATCGGCAGTTTTCATACATGTTTTACATATTTCTTTAGGCCTGGAGCGGCTGGCAGAGACGTTGCGTGCTGTCACAGCATGCTTTGTTGCTGTCAAACCAGCGCCGATGGTGTATAAGCCCTAGTTTATACTTGAGCCGCTGTGCGGCGCGGCACGATGGTCGAGAAAGGTATTGACCGAGCGGCGCGAAAAATCAATATCTATGGCGGTCGTGGTGTCGCGCCGCGTCGCGGCGCAAGTATAAACTAGAGCTAAGGCGCCCGAAAAGCAGAGGCTGTGAGTTCGAGTCCAGCCGGCGCAAGACAGTAGATCGTAACAAAGGATCCCGTAGCACTTTCGATTTTATACACTTTGTATAAACAGTGCGCGTTAAGATTAAGAAACAATATTTCATCGTAATAAAGAAATGCTAAATACAGTACCAGTCAGTGAAGTATGCATTTATACTTTTTTGAAACTTCTTCAACTCCCCACAAACTTAATCTTTTTTTATAGTGAATGCTTACTATCAAATGTGATACAAGTTCAAATTTTCAATTGCCTAGGGAAAATGTGATATAACTTGAGAATTCAAAAAAAATTGTCGGTCAAACGCGATCTTATTAGGTTGGCCGAAAAGTTCTGGCGGTTTTTGTGCAATCGCTTTTCTTTCGTTGATTACCGAATCAATATTCAACTTATTTCTCATTTTTATGTAACGTTTAACACAAATTCTTCACTCCATCTGAAAGATTAATTTGTGTTTCATCTATGTTTAACGACTGTGTCTCTTTGAAGGCTTAAGGTAGTATTTCAAAGTAAAGCGATCAGTTTCAAGTGAGCCAACAAAATCCGCCAGAATTTTCCAGCAAACCTAATAGTCTTTCAAACCTTAATTCATATAAACCTTCGTTTTTGCAACAATAAGAACTTGTATAACAACAAACACAATAACTACAACAACAATACTTTCCCCTAAAACCCTTGGCGGCAACAACCGCTTGGAAGCGGCGTGTCATGGACTCAATGAATTTGGAAGATCTTCTACCGTGAGATGTTCTCTCATGAGATCCTCAGTTGGACAAACTTTTTGCGCTCACTGTGGGGACTGAGCCGCTTAACTTCACGTTCATGTTTGTCCCTCAGATTTTCAATGGAATTCAGAACGAGAGACTGCTATGGACATGGCAGCAGGGGAAGTTGTTCTAGTGGAACCAATGGTCAGCAGCTTCAATTTTTTTTTCAGGTTATTATCCTGTTGGAAAACGAACTCACGGGATCAGTGCCTGAATCATGTAGCAAGATAACAGTCTTGCTAATGCTGACGTATATTTTGGAGCCCACTTTAACCTCAAAATCCAATGAAGAGACTCCTTCGCCAGTGAAGTTGCCGTGCACTATGTAGCATCGAACCACCAGCACGCTTCACCGTCGGAAGCTGGTACCTCTGGTGGTATCTAATAGGAACAGCATGTCGCACGAACTCGATTCCAGTAAGAACTTCGATTTGTCACTCCACGTGATCTTTCGCCACTGTTAAACAGAACTGAACGTATAGAATTGACACACCTTGAATTGCGGAAACCTGTCGAGATGTCAGGCCCTCATGGAAACTTAGAATAGTGTAAATATCGATTTTGAGACGAACTACAGACGTCTTAGTTGTCCTTAGTCGTTATATTCATTGTTACACAAGTTCTTATTGATGAAAAAAACAAAAAAAAAATCATATAATAACTTGTTTTTCTTATGTGCCATCCAGGTTTGTTATAAAGTTATTTATTTTAGCCGACGTTTCTACTAGCTCGTCTTTCTCAAGGTCTGAAAGAAGCTCGAGACTTCTTCATCCGCAAAGACGTCTGTAGTTCGTCTCAAAACCGATATTTACCGATGAGGATGTTACACAGGTCAACATCCCGAGAGATAACATCAAACGACAGCTAGTTCGCAATCGGCTCTATGACCGCGCTTGTGTTATGTCCGATTGCGTGATTTGTCCATACGAAAGGAGAGGAGACTGTGCGCAAAAGGGCGTTATCTACCAGCTCGAATGTTTAACTTGCGGCGATCTCTATGTCGGGGAAACCGGGAGGGTGTTAGCCATTCGCGTTAAGGAACACCTTGCTGGTAAGAGAAGACAAAGCTTAGTAACCCCACTTGGAAGCACCGAAGGGAAGCCCACTTCGGTGCTAACTTTGACGTAAGGTGCACAGTACTGTGTCATGAGGACGAAATTGTTCTCGAGGGTTTCTGGATTCACGAAAGAAATCCATCCATGAACAACAGAAACGAGTGCATCTCAATTACAAGTGAGTTCTTGCCTTTTATTCCATTGTGCAAGCTGTGAGAGCTTCGCGTATACTGCTATGTGCATTTTTGACCTCTGGCGTACTGTGCAGTATAATTGACCCTCCCAGTGCTTCTCACTTGCTCCATGGTGGCCAGCTGAGCCGATCTGCCTGCGCCGGTGGAATATCGGTGAGTTAGCTCACTAGAATTGGGTTCTCTGCCTGGATTTCCTAGGACTAGTTATACTGAGCAAGGGGGGGGGGGAACACGATGTTTCTGACCTAAGTGGCTTTGCGGATGAAGAAGTTTCGAGCTTCTTTCAGGCCTTGAGAAAGACGAGCTAGAAACGTCGGCCAAAATAAATAACTTTATAACAAACCTGGTTGGCACATAAGAAAAACAAATTATTGGAAAATGCCCAGGTTTCAAGAACGTCGAACTTGGAATATATTAGGTTGGAAAAAAAGTCTTTCATTTTTTTCAAAGATTTATTACTTTACAACTACAAAGTCAAATCAATTGAGATAAACTCTATTTTGTTCTACTACACTTCTCCAAAGACTGGGTGATTTTCCAATTCCTCTCGCTTAAAAGACTGCAGTTCTGGAGTCGAACCATTGATAATCCAATTGTTGAGGTCTTCATCCGTTCCAAAATATTTCTCTCCAATTTCTTGCTTGAGAGCACGGAAGAGATGGTAGTCGGTAGGGGCGAGATCAGGGCTATACGGTGGATGTGGCATTACCTCCCAGCCCATCCCCTTTATTGTTTCTCTTGTGAGTCTTGCAACACGTGGTTTTGCATCGTCATGCAGGATCATCACCTTCGACTTCTCCGACATGTTTTCTTGGAGAGTTGCGACGACTTTGTGGAGTTGGCCGCAGTATGTGACAGCAGTAAGTGTCTCTCCACTTCTGAGAGTTTGCCGATAAATCACTCCTCTGATATCCACCAAACACTCAAGAGAATCTTCCGTTCGTGAACATTGGGCTTGAGATCAGACTTAGGGCTCTCTCCCTTTTGTACCCATTGCCTATCCCTCGGAAGTTGGCACACAGAACCCAGGACTCTTCGCCTGTCACAATCCGCGGAAGAAACGATTTTCTTCCTTATCTGGACAGAAGAGAAGCAGCGATGGAGAGCCGTCGACCTTTCTGAGTGTCTGACAGGGCATGTGGAATCCAAGCTCCAAATTTCCATGAAAGCCAAGATTCTTCAGATGGATCCCCACTATCCTATGAGACACTTCGAGCTTCTCTGCCAGCTGACGTGTCGTCTGCCAACTATCGGTACGAAGAAGATGGTGTAGTTCACTGTCGTCCAATCCAGTTGGCCTCCCTGACCATGCTTTGCCCTCAGTGAATAATTTCCCTTTAAAGACTTTCCGAACCACTCATAACAGGCGCGATGAGTAGTAGATCCCAAGCCATATATGTGGTCAATTTGGTCTGCTGCCTGACGTGCTGTGGATTCTTTAATGAATTCTTGAAGAATGCCGTGCTGAAAACGGCCATGAGGTAGATCTGGCATTGAGTTCGGAAGATTGGATGGATAACGAATTACAAGAAGAGTCTTAACCTGTGTCTGCGTGCGAACGGTAGACAAGTGTGATAGGATTACGAAATCAGCAATCAACATTGGCTAATGCGTTTACAAGGGGAAGGGTAAAAAAATTTCGAAGTGTGAAGAGACTTTTTTTCCAACCTAATATCATATAATAACTGTTAAACAACTAAGATCGCGTTTTCCCGAAAAAAAAAACATTAAAATGTTTGAGTCGTTTCGCAATTTACCTAGGCTATTAAAAACTTGAGTTTTTATCATAAATGGTTAAAAGCGCTCACTGCAAAAGAAACAGTCGAGAAACTTGCACTTTAGGGAGATACGCACAAAAAGTAGAGCCCAACTCCTCATTCCCGCTGAAGCAAGTGAGCAGTTTTGGCGCGGCCTAGACAGCTTGCTCTGTCCACAGTGCAGCATAGTGATAATAGACGCAATATGGATTGCGGTAGGGTGTGGACTTATTCGGCGATTTTGCCTTTTCCTTTTAGAGTTAGAGATGCCCTATTCTAGCAGGAATTCAATATTCTAGCAGAATCCTAATTTAGATGCGGATCTCTGCTAGGGAAGCGAAATATTCTGCTTGCAATGGACTATACCCCTCCCCATGTTGCGCCTGGAAATATTAGTTCTTCTTTCCTCAAGACAGAACCAGCACTGACGGCTAAAGGATGGAAAATTTGTTCGTCTCGCCACCAATTTTGGAATCCGTTCAGGTTCACGCGGGTAATGTTAAGAAGGAAAGATTTCCCTCTCCATCTCCAAGTTGTATTAATGACAAGGAAAGGTTCCCTAACCATGGTGAATTTTTGCGATGCTATTTTGACAGGATGTAGGGCCCTGTGAGCGGAGTCCAGAACCACAGTCAGTTTTGGCTGAACGCTTTTTTAAAGACCTGAAAAGGAGGTGTGAAGACGTGTACGCAACTCTCATCTACCACTACGACACCCCACCAGATGTGCCTTGATGATGCAGTCGGTAGAAGTACGGCTCCATAGAAGCACACCGTTACAACAAAGGCTATCTATTTGCGCCTTCATATGTGTTCGTTTTTCAACTATTCATATCTGTACCACCACCACACAATACCGTATCACCAATGCTGCCGTAATTGCACACAAATACACTCATCTTATGGTTGAATGTTATG
>CANDYH010001222.1:0-12829 GCA_947396885.1 Heligmosomoides polygyrus polygyrus | reverse complement strand
GAACACTGGAATATGACACTGGAATATTTCCCGTATTGCGGAAGCAAGGGAAACAAGTAAGGTAGACAACATTCAACGGCTCTTCTGACGTGTTTTTAATGTGTCAAACGACCCGCTTCCTGCTTCCTTCAGGCCATTCTGCCCACTGCATTTGAGACGGAAATGTTATCAGACTCTTCGAAATCACTTCCGCAAATTGAACACTTCCTGCTCTGAGTGAATTTGCTACTGAATTACAGCGTTGAAGATGGGTGTTAATGGAATTTGGATGGCGATTCTCTAGAAGAATTCCTGTTCACTGAATTTGAGAGCAAGCGGAATAAACGTGGTTATCTTCTCTTTAACGTCATAATCTTTCTTTGCGCTTCGTCGTTAAACAGAAGGCAGAGGTTCTGACAGAAGCAATATTGTGCTGAAAGTATGAACTCGGAGATACCTTTTTGGGATGCGTCACGCACTTTACCGTCACTGGATCTCGTAAAGTTCATCTTTGTTTCGATTTTTTGTGGCGTATCAGCTGGTAAACAAATTAGTATTCATTGCTTTCAGGTATTTTGTCATCGATTGACTGATCTGGGCCGGATCCGAACCCTTAAGTTTGACTCGAGGTGCAGAAAGGTGTCAGCACGTCTTTCGACTGCTCTACAGATGCCCTTCGTAGTGACTATGATAATCCACTGAAATCATTTCGATGTGGTAGCTACGTGGGTGTTTTAGCGCATGCCTTCTGCAGTCTAAAAGTTCGCCCTATTTCAAAGAGATTAATCCTATTAAGCAAAGCACTGCTGTTTCCTTACAGCATGATACAATAGCCTTGAAGGACCCCGTAGACGTTTGTTTGCTCACCGCATTCATAATATACGTCTTCATGTATTCCAAAAAGTTCTTACCCGCCATACAAGATACCATCGGATCACTTCGTAAAGAAGAAGGAGAAACCTACGCAGGAAATAGTAGTGTTTTGTGAGTCCCTTCGAGGTCAGGTTTTAGCCGTTTAATATTTGTCAGCCCCAATAAGAAATTAAGTTGGAATTGCATCAAGTCATTTTCGTAAGGCCTCATGTAGCAGTACTAAGGTTATGAGCTGTTATAATGATGTAGTTGAATTCGATATGCTGGAATGTCTGCATAAACTGGTGAGTGTGTTGACTCAAAGTTCGCTCGCCTCTAATGGATCTCATTAACGTGTCATTAATGAAATCAGCTGAGTTAATGGGTAGACTTTCAGAGTCGGTAACATGATTGTCTTACAAGTGATTTTTTTCATCTACTAGATGCTGTCCTTTAATGTCATGGGCTGGTATGTTCAAGAAATGCCATTTTTTGTCCCCTTTTTCTTTTACCTTCTACACAGAAGAGTATTGCCCTTGTCTCATAAAAAATGAAATGAGAAAGAAAAAGTAAGTGAACTATAGTCACTTAGTGAGTCTACCGCTGTTGTGAGTTGAATTGTATTTGGTCTAATCGTGTTTCTTAATTGTATCGCGTATTGTATTGTATCTACGTAGAAAATAAATAAATAAATAAATAAGAGCAAGAGTGAACAAACGACGAGAGCTGTGCCATAGTTTCGACAGCGCAGAAAGACAGTATCAAGGTCCAATGTGGGTTGTTGTAAATGATTCTCTACCCTCTAGAAGCGCAAAACACTCCAAACGTCTTCTGGTTCTCAAATGAGCGCAACTACACAGCAGCGGTTGTCAGCGAAGTGGATAAATGAACATCAGGAGCCTGACGCTAGACGGCGCCCAATGTCCGGCTCCAGACAAAACACAGGCACTGTTATTGTTATCAGCGCTAATATCATTAGACAGAGTGCGGCTCGGCGAGTGTCATAGTTGCGTCGCCGACGACGTCGACGCCAGCTGCATAAATTGCGTTTCGTTCTGCACATCCGGAAATTCCGTAAATAGCGTCATTGTGAGAGGGGGTGGAGCGTGTGGACGGGTATCGCCGACTCGTGGCGGCAATTCGGCCAATGAGAAATGTGAAATTAAACGCCAAAAAAAAAAACTAAGATGACGTTCTGTCAGCGTTTTTCATACGGTACTTGTCATTAGCGACAAAAGGCGTTCGAACCAGCGGCCACATATCCTCCGAGGAGAGGCCCCGTTTTGAAGAAGACAAACGACGGCAGATAGCGCCAGCCACGTATCTTGCATGGCTCACCGGGCGGTCTGGTCTAGTGAGCTGGTCAGACGTTTTCGAGGGCGCATTGTAAGAAGCGGACGCTGCCCTATGAGGTAAAATTAGAGTGTTCCCCTATCTCGTGCTGCAGACATCAAGTGGATTGAAGAGCAGCCGCTGTGGCATTCTGGATCCGAAGCAACGAAAGTTCGCGTTAAGAAATCAGGTGGACTCCTTCACGATAAGAATCTTGTGTAGTATTCCATACTAGTAAGAAGTGTGGTAGCGCAGTCGGAAGAGGCGCCGGCTGTAGTGTGCACCCGATTCCTTGTTTCCAAGTTTCTGGCTTAGATTTGCCGTCCATGCCAGCCACCCTCCATTCCGCCGAGGTTGCGATTTGGTTGTGATCTTGTATGGGCATGATGAGACATTGACAATGAGTTCTTAATCATTTGGCTACCGCAAGTGATTGGAAGAGCGAAATACGCATTCAAAAGGATTACACAATATCCTGCAGAAGAGGAATGCGTAGCGCGCTAACCTGCTGACGCCCACCCTTATCCTACATCCCTTATAGCAGTATTCACTACGGAAGGCATGTAGCGCAGTTGGTGGACATGAACCTCGATTCACTGAGATCAGTCTACCCCTACATAATTGAACTGCTCCATAGATAAAGATTAGGCTTTAATGGAGATCTGCGGTTGATGCCTTTCGGTTTCCGGTTATTTAAACTTTATCGTGAGCGATGTTGCTTTTGCCCTCACAGCCGATCGTTCACGTTAGAGTTACATAAAGTGAACAACGCGTGGGGGATCGTGCAACGAACCTCCGGATTCAGAAGATGAACCACAAGCGTGGTGCAACCCGCCTGGTTGAAGAACATCATCAGACAATCAGCTGGGTACCAGGATTTCGCCTTCCACAAATCGGCCGCCAGATCATCAGGGCTTCATCTTCTTTAAAGCCGCCTCTGTCTCCTTAAGAGTGATTTTCTGAACGAGACCGTACATGGGAGGAGCGGAGGGAATCGCTGGATGGGAAAACTCTACCGTCGGGATTTCCTCGAAGTAGTTGCGTCATCGATTCAAGGCCACTTTGTGGTCCATTAGGAGATGACCATTCTCATCGTTGATGACAAATAACTTTTCAACATCATCGGTCCGGTGATGACGGACCTTGGCGAGTCCATACAGAAATCGCTCACCATCGCGCGAGTCAAGTTTCATGTTGACATCATAGTAATGACTGGCTCTTGCAGCGACTCTTGGTCGATTTCTTCGCTTCCTGATACAAGCGCCATTTCAAGGCTGCCTTGTCGCTGAGGAATGCATGGTATAACGTCTTCTTCTCACGAACTTTTTCTTTAATCATGTTAGTCCACAGCCGTGCCTGCCTGTCAACCTTACGCCGTCCCGGTTTCGTTGTGCCAAGTTCGGAGCGTGCAGCATCTAGCATTGCTTCGGTAGCACCCTGCCAGGGCCGGATGCTGCTGCTCATGAAAACGGTTGCGGAAGAGCATGATGGACAGAGGCGCTGAGCAGCACAACCGCTGAAGTGACGTGACCTTGCTGGATGCTTCGGGGAGGATGCCTATGTTGAACACACAGAAGGACCACTGATTCGTCGCTTTTCCATAACTCCCTTCAAAATCGATTATATCCAATGAAATGCATATTGTTGGAGTCAGAACAAGATGAACTACCCAATGGCATAAAAATCATTGCAGGATTTTGATTTTTTTTTTAGTCCGAGATGACCTAAATCAGGAGAGCTCGTAGTTATTTTGACCTGACCTACATTCGCTCGCTAGTCTCGCCTAGTTATGCCCACTGGCAGGAATGGATCTACCCAGTAGAATTTTAAAATTTTTGAACGGTGTCGATAATGTATTTCATAGCAATTTTAGGTTTTAACTCATCATTGCGATCTATTTGATATCAAATTTGCCAGTTTACCTCCATATTCATAATTCCATGCGTTCTCAACTGCCAATTTTTTCCATTTTCGCCAGTTATTTAACCGCGCCACTTCTGTTCTAGGGCTGATTTCATCTCAAATTTTTGATTGTGGGTGAGGTGTGGGTTACGAATATAGTTTTAGGTTTGCTTTGATCAAAAGTAGGATAGTACTCAGCCACCAAATCGGCAGTGCATCAGGGTCACAGGAAGATACCTCCTGCAAATGCTACTTCACGCGTGTAGATCTGTGTCCAAACGCGGCGGATCTGTGTCGAAGCTGCATATGTGATCAGACAACTTTCTGAGATGCTGCCCACAAAAATGATGGGGCTGGCTGCGTGAGGCAGCTTCACCGCTTCAAAAAGGCTGTTTCTTTCTAGTCCGACCATGCGACTTAACACAGACGTATGCCCAGACTCGCAGAATAGTCTTGTCACTGAGCGAAGCCTATATTTGCAATATTCATTAAAAATCTTACACTTGACCCTAATCACACTTATTCCCTTGAGATAAGTTCGGTACTAGAGACCAGACTGTTGCCGTAATTACCGTGACCTGACCTGCCCACCAAGCGTGTCTTTTGGACATACAATCGAGAATCGAGGGAGAGTCGCACTGTTTTTTTTTGAGTGGGGTGGTCGTGCTCCCTCTTTTGGTAGAGGAGTTTCTCGCATTTCTTTGTTGTTTCTCGAAAACATCGAGGAATGTATGTATCCAACCTAAATTTGAAAGTTCTACCTTTTGCGCTCGTTTTTAAGACCCAGGGTTAGCCCTAGTTTAGACTTGCGCCGCTACGCGGCGCGGTACGATAGATATCGACCGGACGGCGCGAAAATCGATATCTATGGTGATAGTAGTGCCACGCCGCGAGGCGGCGCAAGTATAAACTAGGGCTTAGCCGCATCCAATTCCCCGTGGTCGAAAACAGCTAGGCACTCTTTCCAAAAAATGTTTAATCTCTAGCAATAACAGGACGTTTTTGAAATTTTCCTCGTATCCGTACGTACGTATCCTCCCCAAGTGATCGGACTTGCTTACATTCCTCTTCAAATTTTGCTAACTTTTTAGTGGAGAAGTCGTGCTACATATATATGGCCGGCGTGCACTGCTCTTCACTGTATCTTACTAAGAACATATATTACATGCGGAGATACACAATTCGATTAGTGTGCCAAGTATTGAAGACATTTGTTGACAACACAGACCATAGTCGAAATAACCAGTTGAAAGCAAAACTCGCACAGTTTTTCATAATCTTCTATCGTTAAACGATAAAGAGCGACAGTCTAGTTTCTGCATTAGTTCATGCTTACTACCCAATTCTGTACGAGAGTGAATGTATGGGCGCATGGGAGCACATCCGGGGAAGACGCCGGATGTCGCGTACACCCGACTCCTGGTTCTCGGTTCGGGTTTTCTGTCAGGCCACCCATCCCTTCTTCCCTTCGGTATCGTTGAATTGATAGCAGATCTGTCCACAAAGGATAAAACACTGACTTCTTTATCGTCTGTCCATAGCAAGTCACCGTAGGACAAATACGCGTCTAAATTTCCTCCACGACATCACGCAGAAGTAAAAAGCGCTCATCCCAAGAAGAATTTTTTAATACCATCCTTTTCTCTTTATAGCAGATCTCGCTTGAAAGCGTATCGGGCTCATACAACACAATAACTGCGATGAACAGCCTTTTGAAAACTCGTAGTTTTTTTTCACTCCCAGGCGAGTCTAGTCTTAATTCGCCGACCCCGGAGGAAAGCAGGTTTTACTTTTTAGGGCGGATTTTGGGTGCACGCGATAGCGGACGGGCGATCCTACTGCGCTGCAAATGATATCGCAAGCATTACGAACATTGAGAGGACCTGGAACATCAAAGGCAGCCTGTGAAGCATCTTCGCAGAAAAGAAAATGATAAGCTCAGTTACTGGATTTTTCGTTATTTGCCGACGTGAGACGACGTCAGCTGACGTGAGCGAACCTTCATGATTAAGCTCTTTAGCGCGATAAGCTCGAGCTTTCTGGAAAACGTGACGGAAATGTATACAAAAATCGGAAAGGAGCTGAGCGTCTTGGAACCTTGACCCTATGTACTTTCGATGCGCCATGAGTATCGTATCGTGGTGAAAACTGCCCCGCGTTGTTCGAAATAACTCAAAACCAGGCCACACCAAGTCGTCCCCACATCGCTACGAGACAAACTCAGCTTGATGAGCAGCAGTGGGGATTGGGTCGAGAAGCAAGGCGCTTCTTCAGAACATCCTCCGAACAGGTTTGATAACCAATGAATCTGCGAAAAGCAGAGCCATCTAGCCGCCGCTCGTAATGAAGGAGGACCATGACGTTTGATGAGTGAGAAGTTCCGGCTACGAGCCGATCACTTTCCTCGCTACCACTAGAATCAAAGGCAATAATTTTGTTGCAGATAAAGATTCGGTCCAAAATGTTGACATCGTGTAAGTTATAGCACAACCTTTGAGAACTTCAACAGTCTGAAATAGGCCAGCTTAATCACTTTGTGTAAGTCCGGCGCTATTCTTGCAAATGGATTAAGGAATGTTGTCCCTTTGAATTTCATACTTCAGCAGTCATGCGCACGAGACGAATTGGACGTCAGGAGTTGAAGGCTGTCTGCTCAGCGATCTAAGCACTAATCGCCTATATCAATGGGAATTAAGCTGATTACTTACCTCACTACATCTAATGTTCGTCATCGTTTGATAATCCATAAATATCCAGCACATTGCATCAGCTGTGTTACCCAGGAACGAAGGAAGAAAATTTGGAATTTATGTGGTACGCAACCAGTAAGAGCGAATGAAACGCAACAAAACATTGTCAGGACTATTTATGACGATCGCCTACCTGTTAGGCTAAAAAAGGAACTGAAAAGTCAGGAACGACTTTTAGAGATCGTTTGTAGAGGAGTGCAATCCTAAGGCAAGAAGCGTGTTCCCCGAAAAGACCGTACATCTACTTCTGAAGAAACGCAGGAAAGCTGCAGGAACCGGTGAAGCTTTCCCTATCCTGTGAGGGTGCACTCTTATGTGGCAAATTGCTACGGTCGAAGACAGACCGTGACGTTTGATGAGTGAGAATTTCCGGCAACGAGCCGATCACTTTCCTTGCTACCACTAGGATCAATTGCAATAATTTTGTTGCAGATAAGAGTCGGTCCAAAATGTTGACATCGCGTGAGTTATAGGCCAACCTTTGAGGAAGAAAGCTTGCTCATTACAGCTCATCTTACTCTATTATACATGATTAATTGATTCCGTGTGTGGGTATTGCTATTCACGTGAACGGCGGGCCAAGGACGTGTGAGACACTGCGGCGTATGCCAGCCGGTTGTGCCTTTGAACTTAACCATAGACGATGGTCATAGAATTTGAAGCCTTGATGGCTGTTCGCTGTCCATCCGCTTTCGCAAGTGTCACAGTCACCATTCAACGAGAGTGCAGATTTGATGGAATTGTCACAGAGGTCGTGCGACTTGTATTAGAAGTCCACAGACGCCATTCTGCGACCACACGGGGCTATCACAGTGCGAATCAGCGAGCGCTTATTCCCAGATTCAGAAGAAGTATTACAGACTTGAGAAAGAAAAAAAAAGGGTTCGGATTCAGAAGGCGTGTTGGGCAGCGGGCGTGCAGACCCAGCACATGTGTCACAGACGTTTAAAGAGCATCTGGATTTAGTAAAAGTGCCATTGATATCCTGTAACGAGCGTACGAATCCAGAAGTCGTGTCACCGACACCGTGAACCGAGCATCCGGATTCAAAGGAAGTGTCACAGACACCGCGCGCGCAGTGAGTGTCATAGTCATCAAGCAGTGAGTTCCCTGTTCAAAAGGCGTGTCACAGATATTATCCACTATACTAGCGAAAAACCGAAACGTGTATATGTATGTTAATACGTCTATCATTCAGGCCGTCTGTCTGTCTCCACATAAAGAGAGGGGTACTCCTCGGAATCGCATAAATGCGATGAATGGTGAATAAGCTTTATTGGGGACGGCATGAAGGCCCTACTCTTCCAAGTCCAAGTCCTATACTCCTGTTCTATATTAGCTTTTAAAATGTGACGAATACAAAAAGGCCTAAAGAAGACAAGTAGAGCCACTGCAGTGATAGTGTTCTCATACCGGTAGACCGCCGAACGTCCGGTCTGGTCAGATATTGAAGGGCGCATTGATGACGACGAATGTTGCGGAATGGTTTCCTCACCAGAAGAGCAACTCTTATTCTCATCCTTCTGAAGCGTGCTTCCATAATTTCCTCTGGATTATTGACTCTGTTTTTTTTGCCAGCGTGCGACACTATGTTCCTTGTGCTTTAATTGCAAAGCAGCTCATAACTTAATTTAAAGGAAATCATTGAAGTTTAGATATATGAAGTGCAACCATACCTTGACAGGCGCGAGTACTAAGCCTCTGTAGTAGTGCGTAATTTCTTCAGCTACCAGGTTAACAAATTTGTATGAAATCTGAGAATTCCCGAGAATGATAAGATCTGCCGTAAGCACATTAAGGATTGTCATGACCTAGAGCTTACGGTTCTGCCAGCTCGGCAGGAAAAGAGCAATAAGAAGACTCGCTACGAGAAAAAAAAACGTTGGATACGATAGACAGCATATTATATTAGATGGAGAAATTTGGCATTGCGTAATGGAGAGTTACGAAGATTGAGGCGAACTGACAGTCTATCTACACATGTCAGATGAGGGTAATGCAGTAGCGGAGAAGATGAAAAAAACAGCAGGTGGATTGCTGCAAAAGAAATTGGGAACGTGATCAGCTTGGTAAACCTCTAAAGGGATTCGCCGAGGAAGTAGCTCCAAAATAAATGGCTGGAAACGATGAAATTCATAAACCCCATCGCGAATGTGGCAAAGTATGATGGGGACAGTGGGAATATGGTGGCGGGAAAGCCCAGAGAACAAAAATGCACCTCTATCGGCTACCGAACGTCATTGTCTAGACCAAAAACGCATTCAGTTTGCCTTCAGAACTTCTTAGTGCATGGCGTACTCAACAAAGAAATTTTCTTACACCAACCTTCCATCTTTTCTCCTGTCCTAAGGTGAGGATCACGAAAGATGTTGGTATGGTAGTGATAGCTCACAGTCTGTAGGCGGAGGTACTGACCTTGACAGGATCCGCAGTGCTACATGCTTCTATGGATATATGATAGAGTTCGTCCATCTGTCTGTCGTCCTTCCGTCAGCCCGCTCAGTGCGCTTCACATCTCCGGGATCTCTATTGAGTGCTGGCCACATCCTATGGTGGGAATGGCGTGAATGTGCTGTCCGATAGTCAGACAAGAAAGCAGTAACGACGTGTTCACCACTATCCACGGATTTTGTTGGTTTTTCCTGACCTCGACTTTGAGGTGGAAATCGCGTGACTACTTCGTCCGGTTGATATGTAATTCTTCATAGAAAGTAAACAATATGACCACGATCTTTCGTCTTCACCGTTTCTTTCCCGAGTTTGACAATCAGAAGTGGGAATGACGTCATGATGTTGGCGGACGTTCAGGCTACACAACAATTAAAAACGTATCGATTGACCAAATAAAGTTGATTCATATTATCAGCACCTGGGGCAAAGCCCCAGCAAGCAATGAGACCGCTGCCAGGACAATTGATTGCATCTAGTACTACGAAGGAAGGATCAGAATATTCTTGGAAGTGTATCGGTAAGGTTTAGTGTGACTGCCATAGCCAGGAGGCCCTAAGCAAGCCGATCACCAGTAATTTCAAAGACCTACGAAAGAGATTAATGGAGAGGCGGCTACGATGAGGACAGAAGGAACACTGAGGAAATTGGAACCGTGCCGATTTACTTAATGGCAGTCTATGGAGCCATGACGAGAAGGGGAAACCGATCAACAGGAAAAGGGGGAGGAGGAGGACGGTATTTTGAAAATAGAAAGAAGCACGAATGTGGCGATGTTGGCATCATATTTATTTCCTACAATTAATAACTGCAAGAAAAAAGAGCATGATATCCTCCCGCCACACTGCTTGCCATCCATCTTCCGAAACAAACTATTTACAAAGTCAAGAAAACGCAATAAATATTCCTCACATAACCATAAATATCACAACTGCTAACGTTTCTTATTAATTATAATTGCGTTATAAAGTAGAGGGTGTTAATCTGCAATGTAAAGATATGTAAAAAACGTGAACTAGGCTAAAATAATGTGATGAGGAGAACAAGGCAAGTCTAAAATGCAAGGGATGTAGGACGCCTTATCGAAAACAAAGAGGGTCTGATTATTTGAACACTATAACACTTATGTAGTAGGCAAACACGAAGTAGTTTCGATTAAGGCGAAAGCTAAAGTTAGGTTACTAGCGTCATAGGTGGTCGTTCGATGGAAAACCACTTTTCTCATAAAATGTTTCATGTTACTGTCGTGGATGCATGATGTCACTTATAACGTTTAACGTTGCCGCTGCGTGGTGCTGCAGAGTTCAGGCTCGGCTAGAGAATCATGGAAAAACCTCATACTTCATTTATGGAGAAAATCTGTGTTATTTCCTAGGCTTATTCTGGATCCAATTACTCACAGTTAGAGTAAATACTGCCTTCTCATTAGACCGATACAACTCGGAGCTATTTGACTGCTTTGGAGTGTGCCATGCGTTATGTTCTTCACGGTATTGCGGATTTACCTTGTAGGTGTATACCATGCAAAGATTTGTTGAGGTTGGCTACTGAACAACACAGTGTTGGTGTTTCGAGACATGTCAGGAATTCATAAAGAAAACGCTCACAGGTGGCTGAAGTGCTGCTCCTGCGTCCGAATACAAGATCAATTGAATTAGCAACAACAGACACCAATGTTAAGTTGAGTCCTCAAGTCCTTCCACATAAGCAGATGATATTAATCTACTGGGCGCGTGTAGCACAGTCGGAGGAGGCGTCGGGGTCGCGTGCACCCGATACCAGGTTTCTGGTTCAGATTTCCCGCCCAGGCTAACCAAGCCTTCCATCCTTCCGGGGTCGATGAATTGGTACCATACGTGTCTGGGAAGGATAAAGCGCTGATTTGTTCATCGGCTGGCCAGCACAAATTATTGTATGGCCAAATACGCATTCATATCGCCTTCAAGACATCCCGTAGAAGTAGAATGCGCTGGCGCATCCCAAAAAGGGATTGAGTAACGCCGTCCTTTATCCTTTATTAATCCTATTTTCCATGAATAAATTTTTTTAAATAATAAACTAGTTCTTGCTGCAATGATTGGCCGATGTCGAGACCATCATTAATCAAAGTTCTTAGTTCGGTCCCGCCCAGCTCAACAAAGCCTTCCATTTCTACAGTGTTACTCAGTTCAAAATTTGTTGTGAAGGATACAACACTAACTTGTCTATCGCCCGACCATCGATAGTCCTTGCATAGGCCAAGCAGGTAGCCGCATGACATCAGAAAAGCGGAGTGCGTGGCGGATCCGAAATAGAGCTTGACTAACTCTGCCCTAGCACTCTTATTTTAACGCGGTTCGCAATTATGGCAGAGTGTTCATCATCATAAAAACAAAGCAGAGATCTCTTTTGGTTTAGGAAAAAAGCAAGCCGTATAGACCCCTCGACCTCAATCTAAGATAGGTTCAGTCTCAAGTGCGTCAAGAATAACTGCAGGAAATTCGAATGCTTCCAAGCCTGCTTACAACCAAATCGAAAATTTAGAAGCAGGTTATCATGGATAGCGAGAGCAAAGTCATTGTAACGCCGGCCATCGATCAAGTAGTGTTTCGAGTCTGATAAATTAGTTTGCTTTTTAGGCGTCCGACAGCATCAAAGGCCGCAATGTGCAGGTTAAGTTGACTGACTGAATTCGTCTGTTAAAATTTTCCAGAAATAATGAGTGGAAGAAGAAAAGACAGCAGGAAACATTCAGGTACTGATTGAATTCAGAAGACTGATGAATTTTGCTGTTCTATCAAAAGAGCAGGAAACACCGCATGTTCTTCTAAGAACACGAAGGACTGATTGCTTCCAAGTAGTGGTAAGTACGAAGATTTCTAACGCCAGTCAGAAGCCCCTCGAGCTCCGTTGTTTGAGGAGACTTTAATACAATCTAAATATTTGCGGCTATGTATGTAAGCGAGGTTATGAGTGGGATAGAGTGAGTGGTAGCAGAAGGGCTTTAGAGTATTTTTTTAGTTTGAATTTCAGGTCAACTAACTCAGTCGTATGAAATTCAAATTGCGTCCTATAGAGCACTTGCTAACGCTTGCACCCGACTCCAGGTTCCTGGTTCGGGTTCCCCGCCTAGGCCATCCATCTCGGAGGTCGATGCATTGGCATGAGACTCGTTTGGAAGGCATCAAATACTGACATGTGCATCGGCTGGCCTCTGCAAGCCATTGTATAGGCCATTCAAGGAGCCTCCACTATGCACATTAGGTAGAAGTGGAATGCGTGGCGCAGTCCAAAGGAGATTGACTAAGGCCACCCTTCATCATTTACCCTTATGCAATTCTTTCGCATAATAGCGGCGAAGGCCATGCGTCAATCATTTACTATGATTTCCTTCTGCGACTACAAGTTATAGGATCGGTGGAAACTGCAGTTCAGTACGTGTTTGTACACTTTCATACCAATTGTTTTATATGTGATTCCGTTGCGGATGAACGCATTTACAAATTGCCTCCACCATATCCAGTAGAATATGTAGAATACTTGGCGCATCCCACAGAGGGTTTGACCAACGCCTTCTTTTATCCTTT
>CANDYH010001221.1:0-24264 GCA_947396885.1 Heligmosomoides polygyrus polygyrus | reverse complement strand
GTTGTTTGTATGTTCAATTCCCATGGAAAGATCAGAATCCTGCGTTACAGGACAACAAACGTTTAGCTTACTGCAGGCTTATAAACCAATTTCAGCGTCTCAGCAAAACCACAGCTTGGTCACAGTATGTAAAGGTTATCCAAGATCATATTTCAGCTGGTACGTAGAGGACGTTCATGAGTTCTCGTTCGACGACTCTCGAGTCTATTACATCCCGCATCAAGCGGTATACAAGGAGAGCTCGTCTACAACCAAGCTTCGAGTTGTGTTCGATGCGTCATCCAACATGAAGAACGCGGTCAGTTTAAATGACTGTATTCACCAAGGGCCGACGCTGTTACCAGAGCTGGTTGGAATACTCTTGAGGGCTCGTTTACATCGCTACCTTTTGATAGCTGATGTAGAAAAGGCTTTTCATCAAATACGGCTCAGGTCTCGCAGCGAGACGCAACTCGCTTTCTGTGGTTAAAAGACCCATACAAACCACCATCACCATCCAACTTGCGCATATTACGCTTCACTCGCATTCCTTTTGGGATCAACGCATCACCATTCCTTCTTGCCGCGTCCATATAGTATTATCTTTGCAGGGAGGATAGCACCCTTGCTGACGAGATCATACGTAACACTTACGTGGATAACGTAGTCATGGGTGCTGCCTCACACGAAGATATCTTTCAAAAATATATCGCGTCAAAAAACATATTCTCTAAGATGCACATGAACCTTAGAGAGTTCTTGTGTAATTCTCAAGCGGTAAACTCTTCCATAACCAGCGTTGATCGCGCCATTAATCCGGCAAACTCCACCTTGCTGGGACTCCGCTGGCAAGTCGCAAGGGACACACTCGTCATTGCCCATCAAAACCAATCAAATCACTGTTAAAAGCAAGCGGACCGCCTTACGCGCATTGGCATCAACGTACGATCCATTAGGCCTCTTGGTCCCGTTCTTGGCACCAGTTAAAGTTTTCATTCAGGACTTGTGGTCTCAGGATCTGGGCTGGGATACGCCTATGAATCAGTCGCAACTCCAACAATGGTCCCAATTGCTCGCTAATCTGAGTGACCCCATTGCTCCCCTGCCGCGATCAATCATCCCGCAACAGGCAGCTAACAACATCTTCGAGCTTTGCGTCTTTGGAGACGCACCAAAACGGCTATACGCATGCTGCGCATATTTACTCTGCCGCAGTAATAACTCCGTGTCTTCGACACTACTCATGGCCAAATCACATCTCAACAGCCCCAAACGGATTACAGTCCCGCGCTCGGACTTCTATTAGCTGCTCTTATCAGCGTTCGCCTAGCGCAGTACCTTGTTCACCAACTCAGCATACCTATTTCCACCATTCACATCTTCTCGGTCTCCTTAATAGCGCTACATTGGGTACATACCTCCAAGACGCTCGAGGTATTCCTCCAGAATCGCGTTACCGCGATCCGCAACGCCATCGCAGCATTTCTTTCCCAAAACATCCAAGTTCGGTTCCACTATATCGCTTCCGAAGACAATCCCGCAGACTGTGCTACTCGCGGTCTTGCGACGAAGGAAGCTCACAACCACATATGGTGGACCGGGCCACACTTTTTAACTACACCACCAGAACAATGGCCCCAAGCGCACGTCGACTTCCAAGTTCCGCCAGACGTTGACGTCGATGCCCAATCCGAATATGTGAACGTTAATTCCGTCGCTGAGGGTAAGTTTCAATCAGTTTTTCCGTTCACACGAACTAACAATTATCTCAAGCTCGTCAGGATCGTAGCATACACGCTAAAATCTCTCCGCTTGCATATTCTAGACCGGCTAACATCGGAGCTTCGGGCAAAACTTGGGTGTAAAATACCTGCGATAGCCTCCATCTCAAACTCAGGAACGTTCAGCCGACGGACATCGAAACTGCAGAAGTTCAACTCATATTAGCGCACTATCGCGAGGGTGAGCAAGACCTTCGCAGCTTGCAACTCGCGAATTTCAACGCGAAAACAGCGCTCAACGACCTCACACGCTGTCCGTTCCGCATAGGAGCGCTTGAAACAGCTCCGATACTTTTACTTCCACAGCACAGGCTAGCTCGCCACGTGGTGCTTCATTATCACATCAAAAACTACCATTCAGGCTTATACTACCATAGCTAACATACGTGCTCGATTTTTTATCCCATCAATCCGCACGTGTGTTTCCAGAATTCTACGCACCTGTGTCGCATGCAGAAAGGTTAATGGCGCACCTTACAAGTATCCGGAGTTGCCACCTCTACCTCCGGAACGAGTTCAACGCTCGAAACCATTCCAAAACGTAGGACTCGATTACCTCGGTCCGCATGAATGCACAGGTGCTAACTCCGGAAAGGTATGGATTTGCTTGATTACGTGTATGGCGACTCGAGCAATCCACCTCGAAGTCGTTCTAGATAACACCACACAGGAGTTCTTGTTCGCATTTCGCAGGTTCATAGCCGCAGGGGTGTTCCAAACGTCGTATACAGCGATAACTCCACCACCTTTCGCGCCGCAGAAACTGCGATTACATCGCTCCTCTTCTCACCTACCACATGGCGCAGCATTTCCAATTTTTGCGCTACCCACAGAATTAACTGGAAGTTTATCACCCCGCTGTCGCCTTAGAAAGGGCGGATTTTATGAGCGCTTAGTTGGCCTCTTTAAGTCGGTCTATAAAAAATCCATTGGCCGTACTGTTCTTCCTCTAAACCAGCTTCAGACCGTAGTCGTAGAGGTCGAGACCATGTTAAACTCCCGTCCCATAACCCCTTTTCGGGAAAGGGACATCTTCATTCACACGCTCAGGCCAGTAGATTTCCTTGTTCCGCAGATAGAACTTCAACTCCCATCACTGCCACTACAAATAAACGACTTCTATGATGCCTCTCACAACCTAGCGCAGTGGTACAACAAACTCTTTCTGTTTTAGACCACTTTTGGGAGTTATGGCACTCGGATTACCTCGCCGCCCTCCGCGAACGCCATCAAGCAGGAACAAGGCGATCGAGATCAACGTCCACTCCCCCGCATGTCGGAGACGTAGTGTTAATCGCGGACGAAAAAGCTCCACGAGGATTGTGAAATACGGTTTCATAACTGGTCTTCTTCCTGAAAAGGATGGTTGTAGCAGAACAGCTGAAGTCCGCATGTCCAATGGCAAATCCTTGCTAAGATCATTATCTCACCTCTACCCTCTAGAGGTTCATGCGGCTTCCGCACCTTCACCAGCACAGGACTCACCCAAACCCTCATTACCGACCCGCATACAACCTCAACGTAGCGCCAAGTCCAATCACTCCTTCATCAATCCTACCCGTAACCTCTAACACTCCTCCTTACGTTCAAACTTTCGTCTTCTACTCACACCTATTAACATCTCCTTTCAAAAAATCGGCTTCCCTGCGCCTTGCACGCTTTGATCGAACTTGCCATAGATGCGCGCGTCGCATATCCTCGCGTTGCGGTCGCCAGTTCATGCATAACTCAGCCATAGCCTTGTACAGCCACCAGCTATCCTCCTTCAATGGCACGCACGCGCCGCATGCGCCGCAAAACCGTGGAACTTGCAATATCAGCGCGAACACGTCCGGAAGCACCGGTTCATGACCACTCGTATCCCAAAATAAGGCCCTCATCCCACTGCAACCGCTAGCTAGGACGGTTCAGCAGCACACACGCTCCGCATAGGCCGCGAAATCATAGGCGTCGCGGATTCCCGCGCGAACGCGTCGTAAGACGCCGTTTTTTTAAACATTCGCGCTGCCTTTGGAACGATCCCTACAAGGCATAATCATTATCGATCGTGCGCATCTCTCTTACAGTTCTCTCGTTCGCTTAGCTCGCAGCGAACTCCTTTTAGTCTAGTTTAGTTCATTAGCTACTTTGTAAACGTGTTTTTCGTCCTATTCTCTCATTCCAAGTAAACTTTTTCACACTCTTTGCACATTAAGCAGTGGCTTAGCACGTATAGTAGCTGTTTCCCGCGCATCCGCTCATACACGCATTTATGTGAAGATATGAACGTGCTCATACGCGGCGAACGTCCCGTTTGCAAGGACTGTACGAGTGTGTGCGCGTGTTCCCTTTTGTGCATTTGCGGCAAACTCTTATGCCACACTGCTCTTGACAATTGCCACATGTACACTCTATTGATACGTGTGACTGATTACCACTGCCACTGCGTTCTCCTTCTATGTTCCACGTAGTCGCTGCATACCCGAAGCGCTTCCCCAGGTGCAACCTCGCCGTCGAATGAAGCACTGTCTTCTCCGAATCGCTGAGCACGAGTATCCTGCAGTAGAACCAAGCTATCAGCACACTGCCTCGTACCATTTAGTAACATCTCTCATGTCACTAACGTCAGAACGGTTGGCTTCGTCCTCTCAAGCTGTGACCGCAAGTCCGCGTTCGTTTTCGTTTTTTCTTCTCACACATCATTTCGCGCCAATGTACACATTTCCGATCCTCTAGGCTCTTTCAATTAAAAGTGTGTTTGCGTGTGATTTGCATTAAAACGTAAAACGTAACCAAAATAGTAATTCGTTCTCCTTTTACTCCTGTTTACGTCACTGCCGCGCCACATCTCACGTTCGACGCCGCACTGACGTAATCAATCCCACATCCGCACAAGGCAGTGTACCCGCATGTCTCCAGCGGCATCTCCACTCAATACGCGGTAGTTCGAGTCGAGGTCGAGCCACGCACACGTCGCAGTGTGTCGCGGCGCCACAGCGATTCGAACTCTGAAGCTACCAAACATTACCTTCCCACTTATATTCTCATAAATACATCCAACTTTATATCCCATTTCCTATTTTACATAATCTATACACCTAATTTCACATTTTTTCTCTGCTTCATCGTTTTCTAAGCAGAAACTCTCCGATTCGTGCGAGAAGATCTGCTCGGTAAACGACGAAGTGGACCAACTTCACCACTATACATATTTACTCAGGTAGTTTTGCTTCACAACGTACGGTCATCGCGTCGCTTCGCTCGTATCGCGCTCAAAACCAAACGTCCTCGCCCATTATCTTAGTTTCCCATTGTTTTCTTGGTAATCCGCTTGAGATAACCCATCTCGCACCCATGTCTCACCAACGTCGACACCGCAACCAGAGCACCAGTAGCCGCAGTTCCTCGCGTCATCAACACCATCGGGGCCGCGCCACCAGCCATCGTCCACACTGCTGTGGAGAACGTCACCACCACCGCCACAGCGAGTCTCGCTGTCGCCATTGTTGCTACTGCGGCCACATGCACTGTTGTCGGCGTTCCTCCTACTCCAGGGAACGGCCAGTAGTTACGCCTCTTCTTCTTCTATCGCTAGCGTAGCTTCTCTGTCTGCCCCTCGTGGGTCGCATCGCAGCAGGCACAGCCCACGGGCTAGGGCATCGCCGGAGCGAAGCCCTCCTAGCCGCGGTCGCACACCCCCACACGGTGGTGCGCGTCCGCAGCAAGATCTACCTCGCCGCGATGCAGAACCCTTCCGCCAATCCGCACAGCCCCACCCTGCACTCGCACAGCAACCGGCTCAGGCGCAGCAGCGCCCTTCTGCTTCTCCTCCTATCCGCCGCAGGCAGTACCAGGACGTACCGCCAGCACCGCAGTGCTTCTTCTGTGGTGAAAACCACTTTTCGTCCTCCTGTCCGGTAGTTAGGCAGATAAGCACCCGCATCCTAATGCATGCTAGCAATGGTCGTTGTTTTCGTTGTGGTGGTTGGCACACCGACTACATGTGCCGCGCAAACGATCCGCGTTGCCGCGCATGTAACCGTCGCGACCACCACACAGCCTTTTGTCCCCTAAACAGCATGCAATTAGGGACGTCCCCTCGGGTAGATGGGACGACCGTATGAGGCACGCCAGACTGATTGCTGAAACGGTCCATTTTATGGAGTCCAACAATCAGCCCCGCTATATCCGCAACATGGAACGCCTCCCACTCGAATACGAATGATGGTAAGCCAATTATCTATCTCATCCTTATTTCACACTCCTCCAAAATATCCCTTTCTGTACACACTTTTCACTTACTATCTCACTTCAAAAAGTCGATTTAGGCATTTCACCATGGTCGCCCTCGCGTTCGATCTATTCGTAGGCTCGTCAAGCAGAAATCAAACATGTCTTCTTCCTGCTGTCACATTTTCTTCACTTCATATCGTCATCACTTCGAAGCCGTCATAACCGCCAGCACCCACGTGTTACTCATATCATGTTTACCCACATCGAAGTTACCATTCATCGTTTCATCTCACCACCACGTGTTTTACTGATCATCGCCACGTCACATCATCCGGTTAGGTTGCAGATCTCGTTTGACTTGTAGGAAACACTCTGGCCCGAACGTCACCGCCTTGCCTACCTCGACCACAGACCGCATCTGTCGCACCCACAGCGGAGCACGCTTCGTGGCATAGCCCGCCACGCCTCCGCCTTCAGCCACCACCGTAGTCGACGATGCTAACTTGTTTGTACTTTCTGTAGGTAAGCCACTAGGGCTCAACTGCCTGCTGGTCCCAATAAGTCTCCCCCCCCCCCAGTGTCGCTACTTTCGTGCGATTTGGGTGGGTGCGCCGGTCACGTAGGTCAACGCATCAATCAACTCGTCGATCTACGTGGAATGTTCTCGCACGGCCAGAGACGCAGGGGGAGCGTGCTCCTGTGCTCTCTTGTCGTGTCCAGCAGTTAGTCTTTCTGAGTCCTCGTCCAAAGGGCGGTCGTCTCTATCCTTCCGCCAAGGGATCCTGCGTATTGTCGTCGTAGCGGCTCGACTCCACCGTCAGCACTATCACTGTAGCAGCAAGGCGCCACATCGTAGTTCTCGTAGTTGAGAGCGGCCATCGCCCGCATCCCGTCACTAGGACGCAGTCTGCCTCACCGCCGTCGACATGTTCGGGTTCGCCGCAGTTCATCGAGCCGTATCGCCACTCAGTCGTACCGGGAAGATCGCCAATCGTCTCGTCGCCACCGGAACCGCAGGTAACGCGAACCCTCCATCCGGGCTCGCTTCTTTCACCTTGGCACAGGCCCATGGAGGTGGGCTCGGACGCGGTTAGCGGGTTGAGTCGCCTAGTGTCCTCGGTAGGTCTTGGGTGCGGTCTGCCCTTCCTAACTCGTAGGTCGTTGTTGTTGTACGTTTCGTTCATTTTACTCGTAGCACATCTTAGTTGTCAAATAAAACATGACAAATTGTTTTGTCTCATGGTTCGCAGCAAGGCGGGTATCGATTCTTAAGGTGTTCATGTCGGGCAAAGCATACCGCAGTCAAGACAGTCCGACGCTATCGATCGGCTGGCCACTGATCGATTGCGTCGGGCGCTAAACAGGTGCAAGCCATAGCGCATTAAAAACAAGGTGCAGCCGTAGCGGTACGCGAGTTCGTAGACCGTAAATCATCGCAGTCGTTTCGGATCCGCTTAGGGCCTCCCAGGGAGAATATCCGTGTGCCATATGTAGGCGGGCAACAACAGCGAGTCGCGGATCCTAATTCGGCCATGATCGTTGCGTGGGTGGTATGCCCGTCACCACCGATGGGGGCGGGGGTGCCACCCGCGTCGCGACATCGTCGACGTTGTCCAGGACGGCATCTTCCCAAAGGCCGGCAAGAGAGGTGTAGAGGTCCCATTGATGGTCGTTCTGGGACTCCACTTCTTGAACTTCGCGGCCTTCTCTCCTTGACGCGAAAAGCGGAACCTTGCGCGAAGGAGGCGGTGGTCCGATCCCGTGTAGAACTTGGGGACAACGGAGACGTCGGTCAGGCAATACTTGCGGTTGAAGATGATAAGGTCGATCTCGTTGTGGAACAGGCCACCGGGAGATTCCCAGGTCCATCGTAGGGAGGGAGGCTTCTGGAACTGCGAGTTTCCATGGATGGTCTTGGTCGACATGATAAACTCAGACAGCCTTTCACCTTGCTCGTTCCACTCCAAACCGTGGGTTCTGATGTGAAGTTCTTCCGGCGACCTTCGTGATCCGATCTTGGCGTTGAAGTCACCGACGATCACCTTGTAGAAGGTGTGATCTTCCTTATAGAACTTCTCCAGCTCCACGTAAAAGGCTTCGACCTCTCGTCGTCGTAGTCGGATGTTGCGGCATACGCGACCAACACAGTCAAAGCTGGCACGGAACCACATCGCTTCAGTCGCAGACGTCCGAATCGGCTTGTCAGAGACTCGTACGAATCGATGTTCATGGCCAAGTGCGCGTTGACGAGGACACCAACGCCGCCTACTCCTCTGCTGTCGCATGTGTTCTTCTCCGGAGTCGTAGGCGGCGTGTAGGCGGTGGTGTCTTCTCGTCTCGGTCAGTCCGATGACGTCGTACTTGATCTTCTTGGCTTGCATCAGCAGGTCCTCAACGGATGCTTCCGGTGCAAGCGTGCGGGCTTTGTAAGTACAGATCGTCATCCTAGTCCTTCTCAATTTGCGCAGCCTGGTTAGGCCCTGAGATTTTAGCAGCCTCTCCGTACTCGTCCTTGCCATCGCTGCAGAAATGGGAGCTCTTTCGGGGTCAGGGGAATGAGGCCCTTTAGTGCTGCTGTTTTTGACTGTAGTACAACACGGGCAGCTAGTCAGGCTCTGTCGTGCGGGCGAAGAATTCCGAAGACTTTACAAGGATATGCGTGAGCAAAATAATGCATGCCATTACTTGGCAAAATAAGGACCCTGTATTTGCTATATTAATTGAGGGTCTTATGGCTAAACTGCTTCAAGAGCTAGCCGAAGCAGTCAATGCAGAGAAGGTGACCGGAGTTTGGTTCTATCTGAGATACCCGAATCGGCCCACCTCATCCACCCACGGTAAGCAAAGGGCACTAGAAAATAAGATAAGTGAAACACTTGACCAGCTTGGAGTTGGGTGCAGACCGTTTAAGGTCTATCTTGTGTGAAGACCAAAGAGCAAAACTCACCCTCTCCTGGTCAAGTTAGTTCTACTATCTCCTCCCACTGGATCGTATTATTGAATTCGTCTAAGCTTTACGAATGTATATAATTGTAAATGTTTAACACATAGGGAGCGAAAAAGGAATTTGACCCAAGACAGGAATGTAGAGAGCATAATAAAGTGGCTAAGGAGCACGCGGCACTCCTTTCTCTTGAACTTGCCTCGCCTTTACAAAATAGACCATTTACAGTTGTTTTCCCGTTTTTATATACTAGATTTGGTTTTATTGCTAAGACTTGGTTGTCTTCAAAATTCTTGGACTCTGAAATCACCGACAAGCATCTACTCAACTGTAAGATCATCGACAAGCATACAAGGCATATTGAAGTGAACTCGAACGCTGGAGAGGTGGTGGAGTCTGCTGCTCGGCAAATGACACTTTTTAATTAATTAGTGCTGCCTCCTCGTCCTGCTTTAAGTCAGATGTTCGCTGCCCTGACGTGCTTGTTGGAAGAAAGTCTGTACTGGTTGGATTTATACTAGTCACCCAACTAATTCATGCGCTGAAGTGAAAAAACATTGATTGATGATCTATTGAGTATGTGCGTTTCAGGAATTCACACCGTTCTGGTGGCTCAATATTGACATTGCTGGTGCTCGCATAACGCAAACAATTCTGTAGCATCTAAATGTATAGTGTTATTTACGTGCCTTAGGTCAACTCAACACGTCACGATCCTACGCGAGACAGTTCACTTTTAGATATAGTATTGTCTCTGGCGCCAGTTATTATAAAATTTTCGGTGTATCAACCAATGTGCAGCATCCTACTACAACAGTTTATCCCTTGAAGATTGCATCTCGCGACATGTGAAAAACAGAAGTAAAAATTCCTTATTTATGAAGGTAGACAACGTTTCTTACTATTTTGCTTCCGTTAACTGGTGGAGTGTCTTCAAAATTATGACCTTTGTATGACCTTTACGCGCGATTTTGTCGTATTATGCGTGCTGGATTATGCAATTTTGCACAAGTAGAATTTGGGACATTTAGGAAAATGGCTTCCTATCGGCATGACAGAAGACTTTTAGCTTAGAAGAAACGACAGTTCTTATCGTCTTCAACAAGTTTTCTATATTTTTTTTTCAAGTACACCGAGGTTTGCTCTGAACTTAACCATCATTTGAGAAAATTCCTTAAATTTAGGGCAAAGAGAGACACCACCGGATAGAGTCCAGAGTGCCTTTTCTCTTTACTAAAGAGTAGAATAATGTTGCAATCAAGATTTTTGCGCTCCACGATCTCAGTGAGAACGTTTTCTTGTCTCCTGTTCAGGAAGCTGAAGCTCTTGCGATTTTTTGCCTCTGTGCTTTATTTTAGTGAAAGGCCTCTCTGCGATGCAGTTTCTGTTAACAGTCCTGCGTTGAATGATGTCTATGGAACACGATTGTAATATAATGGTGCATTTCTCCGAAGTGCTGAAGGTATTAATATTAAAATCCCTGAAAATTTCTACCTTTCCAACGTTTGATGGCATTCTGCAGATAACCTACATAAAATGTGCTCCTTCTTTATATAAGCCTCTTTCTATTGTCTTTAACACATCATTATTATTTAGTAAAATTTCTTGCATCTGGACAATTTCAACTGCAACTGTTATCTCTAAGAGTTCTGAGTCATCCTTGGTATCTATTTCTCAACAGAAATTATCAACATCTTCTTCTTCTCAGTAAGGATTATTTCTCCCTCTTCAAAAATTATGGAATACCTTATAAGGGACAGGATTGCCCCAAATTTTATGAAAGCTGTTCAATCCCAGTGCAGCAGCATGGCTTTACTGCAGGAGCTTCCACTACAGTGCAACTCTCTGACTGCGTTTTTGATAGGAGGCCTGCCATAAAACGATGTTTGTTCCGTTCATGTAATATACTTTGGTTTATTTAAAGCTTTAGATAAAGTCATCATCATCATCATCATCATTTTTATTAGCGCCTGTCCCGCTTGGTGGCGGGGTCTGTTCTTCTGGTGTGGTGACGCCAGTTATCCGATCTAATGCTTGATCAGGGTGCACTCCAGCCATCTTCAAGTCCAAGTGCAACGTATCTAGCCAACGTTGCTTCGGGCGTTCTGTGGGCCGTTTTCCAAGGACTTCAAGGTTTAGGCCAATCGCACAGACGGTGTGTCGTTAGCGCGAAGAACATGGCCGTACCATCGAAGACAAGCTTCGCGCAGCTTCTCGGCTATCAGAGCGAGACCGAACCTCTGTCGTATGGCGTCGTTGCGAGCGCGGTCCAAACGCGTAGCACCAGCCGTCATTAGCATTTTCGTCTCCGTTACACTGAGGCGGCTTTCAATTTCCTTCGTCACGGGCAACACTCAGCACCGTACGTCGCTACTGGGTGGACGACTGTTCTATAAACCTTCGATTTGAGGTGCTCAGGTATTGTCCCCGTTCACCTCCAACTGTAGGCTGCCATCGGAAGTGACTGTTGATCCAAGATATTTGAAAGATTTAACTCGTGAGAGTTCGGTACCATTGATCTTAATGGATCCATGCTCATTCACATCCGTCGTGAAGTATTCCGTCTTTTTGACGTTTAGCTTCAGTCAGAACAATGCCAAGCAATCGCATCACGCCTGTGCCTGTCGCTCGAGTTCGGTTTTATCTTCACATGCAAGCGTGACGTCGTCAGCAGTGTCCAAGGTGTCGCCATCTGGAGATCTCGTGATATTGTATCCACCACGACGACGAAGAGCAGTGGGGATAGCGCAGATCCTTGATGCACCCCTACAGAGATGGGAAATTCCGTCGAGGTTCCCGCTGGCGCTCGCAGTCGACAACTTGGGCAAGAGTACAGAATGCGCACCCACTCAATAAGCTCTTCAGGAATACCATGTTCTCGCATTGCGTACCATATAACAACTCGCGGAACGCGGTCGAATGCCTTCTCCAAGTCCAGGAAGGCAAAATGCACCGGTTTCTTTTCTCGCGTTGCTTCTCTAGCAAAAGACGAACAGCGTGAGTGTGATCAACAGTGCCACAGCCAGAGACGAAACCACACTAATTCGTGGAAATCTGGACGACATCCCGAACGTCCATCGACAATTCGCTTAAAGATTTTCATGGTGTGCGAAAGAAAGCGAATTGCATGGTAACTAGCGCAGTCCACAGGACTGCCCTTCCTCTTCCAAATCGAAATGGTCGTGCTTTGCTGCCAGCTCTCGGGCACTTTTTTCTCAGCAACAGCCTGAATGAAAAACTCTGTCAGCCAATCAGCAGGGCACCAGCCCTTCGACTTCCACAGGTCGGCTGGCTATCATCGGGACCAGTGGCATTGCCCGGCTTCATCTTCTTCAGAGCTGCTTCGGTTTCCACTTTGATCTTCTGAACGGGAACGTATACAGGAGATGCAAAAGACACAGCAGGGTGTTCGTATTCAACATTCGAGATTTCCTCGAAGTAGTCGCGCCATCGCTTCACAGCACTCTTAGAAACATGAGAAGATGACCGTTCCCATCGCTATTGCCAAAAAACTTGTCGATGTCTTCTACTTGGCAACAGCGAGCTTTGGCAAGTCGGTAAAGATAACGCTCACCATCGCGGGTTTTCAGTTTTTCGCTGACATCAGCGTCGTATGATGCTTTAGCAGCTGCCACAGCCTTCTTTGCTGCTTTCTTCGCTTCTCGACAATTCCACCACTTATGGACGTTTATCACCGAGAAATACGTGATAGAGCCGTTTTTTCGGAATTTTTCTCTGACATCATCAGCCCACAGCCATGCCTGCTTGTCAACCCAGCGTCGTCCAGACTTCGTTGTGTCGAGTTAAAAGCGTGCAGCGCGAGTTATCGCTTCAGTAGCGTCCTTCCAGGTTTCGTCGACAAATGTCACCGTCGGCAACTGAATGCGAGAAATAACTCCCGGTCGCCACTATTTGATTCTAAACGACCCAAGGACATAGCCAATCTGCATATTGGCGTTACCGCTACAAAACGAGAGAAGGTGGGAGACGCGCAGTCGCCACCATTTGATTCTAGCGATCCCACCGCTCGGCATGCTTACACCTCGAAGGAGTGACCTTCAGCGAGTAGAGCAGTGGACGGTGTTGCGTGGCGACCGTCTCGTACGGCACGGTCTTCGCGTTTGTGACAAGGCCTTGGTCGCGACGCCTAACAAGGACATGGTCAATCTGCGTTTTAGCGTCCCCGCTATAAAACGAGATGAGGCGGGAGTCATGCTTTCGAAATTTGGTACTCACGATGGTGATGTCATGTGAGTCTGCACACTCAAGTATACGCACCATCGGCGTTGCGCGACCCATATCCAAAACCACCATGACAGCTGAAGTCGTCTTTCGTTGCTCCGACGTGACCATTAATGTCACCTGTCACAACAATCACATCTTCTGACGGCACTTCCGCTGTCTGCTCATCAAGCAGGGACCAGAACTCGTCCTTGGTTTGCTCGGAACAGCCTGTGTGCTGAGCATACACGGAAAAGAAATAGCATCGTCGCCCTTCTATGGCGACAATCTTCATCAAGCGGTCATTGAAACGTTCTACGCTTGCAATCGCGTCAACGTTCGGAGACCATCATACCGACACACAGGTGGTCCTGGGACTGCCGCACAAAACGACCTTGAAGCCACGGCCAACGTCCCTCGACTTGCCAGGACCACCTCGTCTCCTGCACCGCACAGAAATCAACTCTTCTTCGCTCCAGTGCTTCAACCAACTCGCACGAGCGGCCCGTCAACGTACCCACATTTAGCGTCGTTACGCGGGTCCTGCTTGCGTTACGGGACCCTCGGACTAGCTCAGTTGCCCCCGATGCCGTCCTCGCATCAGGGACCCTCGCATACTTTTCACACTCGCCGGGCTTTGCGAGTGCGCGTCGGCTCCTGTGGGCGCCGTAGCACAATCTGGACAAACATGAACAGACATACACCCGATGTGACATTTGGTTGTTCGTAGACCGGCCTGTCATCAGGGCCTGTCGCCTGCATTCGAATGTTCGTGTTTGGCTTAGCTTGCAGAGCGAGCAGTTTCCTGTGGCTCCGCGTGGAGGAACGGACATCGCCACCACGTGTTTGACTACACGAAAGCTTTAGATAAAGTCAACCATGAAAAACTGGTGTTGAATCTCCTTGGCTTAGGAATAAAAGGGTCTCTGTTAAGTTGAACGCAGTCTTGTTTAACTGAATAGGGAAGGGTTTCGACCTCCCATAGAACTTCAAGTTGTGACCAGGATCATTAAAAAGTAAACGGAATACTGATTACGAATATGGGTGTCAAAATAGCAAAATGAAATTCCTGAGCGAGTTATGGCCTGCCGACGTCGGGGGGGGGGCTTACCACAGGTTGTCGTGCGACACGCGTGTTTGATTAAATAGCCGGGAAAGCTATCATATACATTTGTTCCCAGTCAGACTCGTCATCAGTAGACACATCTGATCCCAAATTTTCATCCGTTTCGACATCAATTGGAGCTGCAGCACCGTCACGTAGAATAGCTGCGAACCTTCTAGCTATCTTCTCCCAACGAGTTGGAGCATCGTTGCCGTATGGCACCCCAAATTCATCGAGAAGAATGGACAACACCTTTGCTGGTGAAAAGAACATAGTGAGTGAAGAAAAAGCAGTAGATCGACGACATTTTGGGCTTCCACATCAATCAAAAGTGCGATGGATCAACGACACCTTGTTCTTCCTCATCATACGTAATACTTAGCTTTTTTCTTCACACATTTTTTTCATAAATGCCAAGGCTGTTAGAAACATTACTAGTTATTCAATACATGATTTGGACTCTATTTGTGCAAAATAGTAAATAAAAATGTCACCATAGCAGTTCTTTGCATTCAGGCATTTTTACAAAAGTGTATGGTAGTTTTCCCAGCTATTTAATCAAACACGTGTCATAATTCAGAACAAAAGGTCATTTCGAAGATCAATTATGAATTGTAGAAATGCTGGTAGCAACGGAAGCCGAACCAACATCGTCGCCCCTGACGAGCGGGAGCCCTGCCCCTGCGCCACCGCCGCATCTATCGGGCTCTTCTCACGGAGCTGCGATGTCTCGCCACTATCGTCCCGGGTGTGTCGCACGGCCGGCTATGGTGAGGGCACCCGAGTTCGGCAGGCCATAACTCGCGTAGGAGTTTCAGTTTGCAATTTTGACATCCATATTCGCAATCAGCACTCCGAGCTCTTTCTAATGGTCCTGGTCCGAAATTGGAGTTCCATCGGGGGTCAAAACCCTTCTCTAGTGAGGGCCACATGTGCGTAAAGGTAGAAAATTCACTTTCTAGGTACGCAAATGATATCAAAATTTCAGTGTTTATAACGAATCTATTCAGCCAGAAGTTTACCAAGTTTTTTCTCTTTCCATCACAGGAACGATGGAGTGGGCGTCAGGTTAGGAAATTCCTGTAAACCATCCAAAACCTATGTCATTCATATTGCAAATAGTAACCGAAGGAATTAACGAAATTGCAAAGTTAAGGATGTGGCTCCTGAAAAGATAGAAAAATGATTACGCGACCTAAAAGTTTTTGTCAAATCCGACTTAACATTTGAGGGGCATATGAACCTAATTGTTCGCAAGGCATTTGGTGCTCTCTTCACCATCTGCAAGAATATTCGTTGTAGTAATACGTTTATCAAACTACCAGACGTTCAGCGGCCTCACGGCCGCCAAAGGTCTGGTTGGGGCTTCGCCCCAAGCACCGAGAATAGAACAAACCCAATCTTCCTCCATTCTTCTTTAGGCCTTCTTACTTTTATTAAGTAAAAATCGCTTTTACTATATAGATTAGTGCAGCGAGATATGGTAGGACAGAACCTTCACTGCTCCTATGGAGCCCATCCACCCTCTATCTCATGCACGCGATGTATTCTCCGAATTGCAAAGCTATAGGGGCGAGAAACAGGTCATGAGAGTCTCAATCCGAAGTGCTTAATCTGCAGAAACATAATTAAAATTAGTCGGTATTGGTCGACGGGTCGATACCGTTTACGGTCCGACGGCAATAATACTCCTCCTAACCCCATAGTCACTCTCTCTACCTATTCACCTCCCCCTCCCCACATTGGACGATGTAGAGGGAAATACTGGTATTCCTTATCCCCCTCTAGTGGTCCTCCTTTGCTGATCCCTCTTCACTGTCCCCCTCCTACTGGTTCCCTTACTCGGAATCCCTACGCATGTGGGACGTCTGCGGCACACGTCGTCTTAATCCCTGCGCACATTGGGCGACGTCTTCCGCTCGTCTTCTGAATCCATCCGCACGTGGGGACGACTCTTCAGCACGTATTCTGAATCCCTACTCATGTTGGATGATATTGAAGGAAAGTACTAGTTCCCTTATCCATCCTCTAGTGGTCTCTCTTTGCTGATCCCCTCTTCACTGGTCCCCTCCTACTGGTCCCGCTTACTCGGAATCACTCCGCAAGTTGGACGTCTTCAGCACGTTTTCTGAATCCCCACGCACGTTGGATGACGTCTTCAGCACATCTTGTGGATCCTGACCACGTTGAACGACGTCTAGAGCATGTCTTCTGAATCCCTTCGCTCTGCGCTTGGTCCCCATTTGTACACTGGCACGATGCACGCTAAATATATCGTAAGCTTGGCCCCGCCGCCAAGGATATAGTTCGCCAGCAATCGCCCGCGGTTAAGCTTAAAGAAAGCCCGACTAGCATACACCGCACTGCCGTAGGCATCTCTTGGCTTCAGTCCCCCCTCCCCGTGATGGACACGTGACATTAGCCGATTACATATAGTAAGATATAAAGCATACATTGCCTGTTCTAAATATTTGTTACAGATTTGGAGTCCAGCGACAAAGAGCTTTTAGGCAAAATAGAAAAGGTTCTGCAAACATTTACTCGGATTGTAATGCGTAAATACTTTCCAAACTCAGACCTTCAACGTGCTGTGTCTGATTACAGGAGAAGGTTGAATACTCTCAAGCTTGAACAGTAAAGAACAGTAAATGACCTCGTTCCTGCCTCCAACCATCTTCTTCTTCTTCTTCTTCAGCGTCCTGTCCCGCTTCGTAGCGGGGTCCGCTATTCTGGTGTCATGACGCCACCTTTCGCGATCCAGCGCTAGATCAGGGAGGACACCAGCCGCTTTCAAGTCCGTATGTAACGTATCAGCCCAGCGCTGCTTCGGGCGCCCTCTAGGCCGCTTTCCTATTACCTCGAAGTTAAGGCCTATCTTGCGGACGCTGTCTTCTTCTCCACGCAGAACGTGGCCGTACCATCGTAAGCGAGCTTCGCGCATCTTGTCAGCTATCGGCGCGACGCCGAACTTCTGCCGAACAGCATCTTTTCGGATGCGGTCCATGCGCGTGACTCCAGCCGTCCAGCGCAGCATCTTCGTCTCCATGACGCCGAGGCGCGCTTCAACTTCCTTGGTCGCAGGCCAACACTGAGCGCCGTACATCGCTACTGGCCGGATGACTGCCCTGTAGATCTTTGACTTAAAGCGCTCCGGTATCTTCCTATCGCAGAGCACCCCAGTCAACGAGCGCCACTTGGACCAAGCTGCACTCACGCGTGAATTCACTTCGACCATCAGTTTGCCGTCAGACGCGACTGCTGATCCCAGGTACTTAAAGACCGCAGTGCGTGGAAGCTCGATGCCGTTAACCTTGATGGAGCTGGACTCGGTAACGTCCGTCATTAAATACTCGGTCTTCTTCACGTTCAATCTGAGTCCAAACCGCTCCAAGCGATCACACCAAGCTTGCAACTCTCGCTCGAGTTCACCTTTATCTTCGCTAGCGAGCATCACATCATCGGCATAAAGCAACGTCCAAGGGACGGGCTTCTGAAGATCTCATGTGATGGCATCCATGACGACAACAAAGAGGAGTGGGGAAAGCGCAGAACCCTGGTGTACCCCGACAGAGATGGGGAACTCCATCGAGGTTCCAGCTGCGGCTTGAACTCGACTCTTTGGACAAGAGTAGAGAATTCGCACCCACTCTATGAGCTCTTCGGGAACTCCATGATGTCGCAAGGCGTACCATATCACTTCACGCGGTACGCGGTCAAAGGCCTTCTCCAAGTCGAGGAAGGCGATATGCGCTGCCTTCTGTTTCTCTCGCGATGCTTCTCTATCAGGAGGCGAGTGGCGTGTATGGCATCAACGGTGCCACAGCCAGCCACGAAGCCGCACTGATTGCTGGACAGCTGGACGATGTCTCGAATTCGTCCATCGACAATTCGCTCAAAGATCTTCATGCTGTGCGAAAGCAAGCGAATCGGACGGTAATTGGAGCAGTCTGCAGGACTGCCCTTCTTCTTCCAAATCGGGATCGTCGTACTTTGGCGCCAACACTCAGGCACTTTCTTCTCCGCCACAACCTGATTAAAGAACTTCGCCAACCACTCAGCAGGGTACCAGTACTTGGACTTCCACAAATCAGCTGCCACGTCATCGGGCCCAGTCGCTTTGCCTGGCCTCATCTTCTCCAAAGCCGCTTCAATCTCCTCCACGGTGATCTTCAGAACGGGGCCGTGGGTTGGAGCCGTTGAAGGAATGGCTGGATGAGGGAACTCTACCGTAGAGATTTCCTCAAAATAATCACGCCATCGCTTCAATGCCTTCTTGCGGTCCGTAAGAAGATGGCCGTTCTCATCATTGATGCCGAAGAACTTCTCGATGTCCTCGGTCTGGCGATGGCGATTCTTTGCAAGTCGGTACAGATACCGCTCACCATCGCGAGACTCGAGCTTCTCGTTGACATCTCCATAATGAGTGGCTTTTGCAACAGCCACGGCCTTCTTTGCAGCATTCTTCGCTTCTTGGTACTTCCGCCAGTTATCAGCTGCCTTTTCGCCGAGAAACACGTGATAAAGCGACTTCTTCTCTCGCACTTTTGCTTTCACGTCATCTGTCCACAGCCAGGCCTGCTTCTCGACCTTCCGTCGCCCAGGCTTCGTAATGCCGAGTTCCGACTGTGCAGCTTCACGAATCGCGTCGGTTGCCTTCTTCCAAGTTTCGTCGACAGTTGTGACTGTCGGTAACCGCACGCGAGAAATCACAGCTGCCTCCAACCATATTCGGAGAAATTGAAACCAAGTAAATATTATTTTCAGACATGTAGGGAACATGTTAATTTACTGTTGTTACATGGTATCGAAATGAATACAAGTCAAAATCCCAAGATGCTCAATAATCTATTCACTTTTGTGCTAGGTGGCTGGCGACGCTACAGATTTGTTTGGAGCGACTAACAGTTCCATTTTCAGTACACGACTGAGTTCTTTTCACTTATTCGTAACTCAGTTCTATCCACATATTTTGATGTCACGGAAAGGCATAGTTAAGTTCCTATGGAAGCATCACACAGAGGAAGCGTAACACAGCAAATGCTCGCTTAGGTATGACCGGTTATATGCCTGGCTTTCCTCTCGTCAAGGTGCTCAAAAAGTGATTACCACGCCCATTTGGAATCACAACCTCAACTACAGCTAAATTATGACGTCTGCACTTTCATTACCGATATCAAATTTCATTTGTACAACTAAATCCAATCTAAAACGGCTAGATGTTGTATTATACTGCATTGCGCTTTCGTTTTTTCTGAGTACGCAGTTTTTGTTCAGTCATCTGCTCCGGATCTGCTGAGCTGCTGCACAAGAAACGCCCTCATCTAGCTGCAGCACATGGCACTATCCTAATCTCTGTTTTGTTAATGTCAATTATTGTCAACCAGGCTGGACTGTTGACCGACAATGCTTATCCTCTTTTTGAAAGGCGCACTTCGGTTGCACCAGTAAATAAATAAATGTTGCACTGTCTAGATTTTCTGCTGTTGTCAATTACATCACCTCACAAACACAATCGTGTAATAAATAAATTGTCAACAAACACTATGCAATACCTACAACAGGTACCATGCTGGAGAAACATTATTATAACCTGGCTTCGCTTCCAACATTAACAGGTGTCCTCTAAAGTCCTCTCAGCTACCATGCGTTTCTAACGAACTGTGACGAATTCCAGTTGACTGTTTCTTAAGCAGTTTATATATAATTACATTTTCAGGAAACTGTTGCTACAGTACCGCCGCTAAACATTCAACCAAACGACGTTTGCGACCCAAAAAACGCGTTTTTTGCGTCGCATCATGATAACTTTTTTCAAATCAATGCTTTCCACACAAAAATTCGCAAGGGCTTTTATCATCATACATTTTTCTATCATTTGACATGGGACTGCCATTCAAAGGTGACCGGAACCCTGAAAAGCTATATCGTAATTAAGCAAGCCCTTAATTGCCTTGACCTGACCTGCGTTCGCGCATGAGTCTCGTTTAATTAGGCCCTGTGGCAGAAATGGAGCTGCCCACTTCAACTTTAAAAGCTTTGACTTTTGCTAAAAAGTAATTTCATGCTGTTTTTCTGGTTCCTCTTGTTACGGTGATCCATTTGATACTAAATTTGCATGGAAGCAATCCATTTCAAGATCTGCCGTTCTCTCTCAATCGTGATTTTTTCCCATCTTTAACTAATGTTCCATGTTATTCCAGGCACAGTCTAGATCCGACAATTAGTCGGGTTGTAGGCGACAGAAAAGATATTACAAATCTAAGTTTTCACTTAATTAGAAAGAGAACCAAGTTGGTTGTGAAGTGCCAAACTTTAAGGATGCAGACTTCCACTGAAATTTAGTACTGGATTTTTTTGATCGAAAAAAGTGTTTCTCCACAGTTAATTGTCATCTTATGTGTTTAGGTGAGCAGGTACAATGTGTACAGTATGCACTCAAAGTAAAAAGAAGTCAGCTGGTCGCATTGTTCGGATTCAGCAGTCCAAAAATTCCAAATTTCGTGGGAAATAAGATTTCAAATTCGCTTCACTTCTTGTTCAGATCTCACTGGATGATATTTCGCATAAACTAAATATGGGTGAATATAACTTTAATAACTGTATGCGTACATTCTTTTTGAATTTGTCAAGGATCTAGCTGCCCGTCAAATCACTCTTAGACCCGACATAGCGGTCTGCTCTCCTAATTGCGCAGACCTGATGTGCCCTACAGAAACATGGCGCCATCCTAATTGAGATCACCACCTTTTCTCACTTCTCATCACTATAGCAGATTGCAGTAAACAATTGATTACTTTATTGTCCATCAAGAAAGAAAATGTGCTCTAACTCAGAAGAGCAAATAAACATATATATAAATTTATCTATACATATATGTGTTCAAATCTATGTTATATACTATGCCATTTTCACGAAAAATTGAAAACTTTCCCGCGTCAAATTGGACACTCGCTCAGGTAAACTAAAAAATTAAAAAATTATACTAAAATTTCCTGGAACAAAAATTATTCTAGAATTTTAGAAGAGGATTAATTTGACGGAAAATTGTCCAATTTGAGGTGAAAAGTGTTCAATTTGACGAACAAACTGTGGATTTACACTTTTCCTCTTTTCCACATGATTCATTAAAAGTCTTCATTAGAGTCTTCTGCATGCGCATCATCACCAATGGGCTTCTTTTCGATAATATTTCCTCCTCGCGCTTTCACTACCAAAGGCATTCTCCATTGGATACTCTCTGTATACCTCTGGCAGACTGCAGGCGTAAGCGTTTTCCAGAATTCCCTTATGGCGAAGCAGAGCTGTTCTGTATTTCTGAACTGCTTATGCCTGAAAATCTTTATTCAAAGATGATTTTAGTCGGAGCTCTAATCAGCTATTGCTGGCGAAGCAACACCTACCTAAAGCTAGCTTTCATTCCGCCCCAAACTAGCTCTATTGTATTTAGGTCTGGAGACTCCGCTGGCCAATTCACTGTTTCAATTCTCCAACTATCCAGCTTTCGGGTCGTATATGCAGTTCTGTGTGCGGGTGCGTTATCATGTAAGAGTCTGGCGTGCCCTGTAAAATGAAGTTCTTGAACTAACCCCCAAACTTTTTCTCTGCAAACCCGAGATAACAGTTTTGGAGGACATCACAATAAGTCTTCGAGTCGATACGAACCGAACCCGGAAAAATCGCGAGGTCTGTAGGGCCTTTCGAGGAGATGCCATCCCAGACTTGAACTTTCGCCGGATGTTTAGGTCGGCTGCGCAGCCGTGCTTTGTACCACCTTTGGTGATATGTAACAATATTTGGTGGCGCATCCCACTAAAATATGGCATATTTCAAAACAGTAAATAGTAACACTTTCTTTATCTCTTCGTTAAATAATATATTAGACAGCAGAATAATACGACCTGATCTAATTTTGACGGTAAACCCTGGGATGCTGTACTTACCTTGAAATATGGATTCGTCGGTGAATACGCAGTCCATGAACTTTTCCTGTTTTCCTATCATTTCCTCACAAAACGCCATGCGCTGTTCCTTGTTCTTCTCCCTTATGAACTGACAGTATTTTGTTGACGCCCTCTTGAAGCCCAATTCGCTCCTTAGAAATTTAATTTGTGACAGACTAACAGACACGCCAAGGGCGATAGGCTTCTACATATGGCCGTGGCCGTTGCAGAACTGTCAGCAGCATAACTGCGAACAATTTCATACTTAATGACATCGAAAAATTCTGAAAACAATTATTTTAAGGCCTAAAAATTAGGTTTCAAGCTACTTTAGGTTTACCGGATAAACCACGCGGTTGATAGCGCCTTTTTAGTGTTAGTAAATTGCTTTTGTAGAAGCCTCGAAGGAATTTTCGAATGGCATATCCTGTCACTTTAGGATCATGCTGAAAATGCATTATTTGAAAGAAAATGTTTGTTTTGAAAATGTTGCAGGTAAACGGGAACCGTGAACATAAGAAACCCACCTTCTGAACTTCTTTGAGGATGTCTCTTTCTGATTTTCCATCTCTATGGAGAGCAAGGATTATGTCGGGATAATCAGATGCCGGCAAGAGTGGTTGTGAAGGTTAATCGCTAGGTCAAAAACTGGGCCCTGTGACCTTGCCGTTGGCAGCACCAATGGGTACCTTTCTTAAAGGGTGGACAGAATATAAATAAGTGAGATGGATTGGTCAAGGTCAGCGATGTCACAATTATTCTCTGGCGTATCCTTCCCAAGAAGTAGGACTTACGACGTTGTCTCACTAGATGACCTTATTGGAACTCCTCATATTGGGAGAATATTGAAAGTGCGTTGGCATGGCAAAGTTTACACTGCTAAGGTACGTTCACGGTTGCAAATCACAGTTTCAAACGTTCCGCTGTTAACAGCGAGTGATTGTGTTTAGGTTGTATGCGTAGGAACTAAAGAGGAATGTGAAGAAAAGCTCCTCAGACCCACAAGTAATGGGGAGCTCATAGACTCCAGCTACGAAATTTGTGAAGGCCCACTTTCCCCAGTAAGTTGTGTGCTCTACCTAGTTAACCAATTTGCATCCACAAATCGGCATGTTCTAGACAATCTCCTGCCCCAGCGTGTTCCTGTTCCTGCTCCAACGCTTTTGAAAATATCCAAGCAAGTGTTGAAATGAGTAATTTTCGCCTGGACCAATTGGAGCAGCTTATAAAGCAGGAGTTTCAGCGGCTTTTTTCGCCGCTGCAATGTACTGGAGGGGAATATTGAATAAATTTTAAAAAGGCTGCCGAATGATTTCCACTGTGAGGGTGAGTGCAAGAATCAAATGGGGTGAATCAAATGGATAATGTAGGATGAAGCACGGCTTTTTAGATGCCACAGCCTACTTCTTCGCCTGCTTAAGAGAGGCTACCAGCTTCAGGCACTTATTCCTTATTTGCTTGTTTCTCTCCCTTTATTTCACTTTTTTTTGAATTATTGAATAGTCCTTATTGAATTTTTTGTAATTTGTTTTACTTAACGCTATCACCTAATAAGTAATAAAGCATTCAATTTTTATTGTAAATCTGGGGCATGTCGCGTTTTTTAGCTACTTGGCAGAACATTTTCTAGCTACTTGGCAGAACGTTCACAATCAGGTCAGAATTGGCTCGATCTAAAGCCTCTTGCAGGCGCAGTACTGCAAGGAGGTGTTTTCCCCACGTTTTTTGCAATATCTTTTGTGTAATTTTGCTTCATCACGGAAATCGGTGATCCTTGAACCCCAATAAAGACGTACGCTGGAGATTTGAAATTATATTATGACTAAGGATCAACATGATTCTGCTAGGTGGCAGAGAGCGAGCCTTATGACAGGCGCGAATTGTGGAATGTACCGCTAAGGTCTCCAATTCATATAGGATGAAGGTGGTAGATTGAAAGGGACCAACATGTGCCACCTCTTCCGCATACATGACAGGGGACTCGTTCGTAAAGCTCGAATATGTCAAAAGTTTTGTCGGTAAAGCTATTTAAAAGGTTTATCAGTAAAAAATGCATATATATGACGTCTGTTGAGGGAAATT